>RJWJ010007675.1:14214-35813 GCA_004363605.1 Indri indri | reverse complement strand
TTGTCCGATTAATTTCTTTCTATTTTTAGTAGAGACGGGGTCTCGCTCTTGCTCAGGCTGGTTTTGAACCCCTGAGCTCAAACAATCCGCCCGCCTCGGCCTCCCAGAGTGCTAGGATTACAGGCGTGAGCCACTGCGCCCAGCCAAAATGTATTCTTTTAAAATTTCAATTTCAAATTGATCTTTGCTAGTACATAGAACAATTTTTATAAAAATATTCATTTTCTACTCTGTAAACTTTATAAATTCATTTATTCTAGTTTTTTTGTTTCGTTTGTAGATTCCATGGGATTTTCTCCATTAGCATTCATGTTGTCTATAAATAAATTCAGTTTTATTTCTTTGCTTTCAAACTGGCAATTATGGAATTTATTGGTATAAAATAATTCATATAATTCTGTTATCCTTTTAAATCTGTAGAATCTAGTGGTGTCTCCTCATCTGTACCTAACTCTGGTAATTTTTGTTTTCTCTCATTTTTTTCTTGTCAGTCTGGTTAGAGATGGATGTGTTTTATTGATCTTCTCCAAAAATCAGTTCTCAGTTTCATTGGTTATTCTCTGTTGTTATTCTGTTTTCCATTTCATTAACTTCTCTTCGATCTTACTATTATTTCATTCTTGTTTTGGGTTTCAGTTGTCCTGTTTCTATTTTCTAAGGTTGCATTTGTCATTGATTGAGACATTTCTTTTCTGATATAGGCCTTTAATCTCTAAATTTAGCACCATCTACAATTTTTTTGTATGTTTTGTTGTCATATAGTGTAAGATAGAGTTAACTTTCAAGTGGTCTAGAATAGCTCTAGTCTTATCTCTGGAGATTACTGGGTATCTGGCTTTAACCCTTGGTCAAGATAAATCAGTGGGATTTATGATGAGCTCTTTAAAATCTGAAACTCCCCTGGTAGCTGCAAGGGCTGATGTGTTTACTCGTGGCTTTTGCTATGGTCTGAATGTTTATTTCCATACAAAATTCATATGTTGAAACCTCATCACCAATGTGATAGTTTTAGGAGGTGTGGGGCCTTTTGGAGTTCATGAGGGCTCATGACAGGGGCTAGTGCCTTAGTATTAATAAGAGGCCTCAGAGAACTGCCTTGCGCCTTCCACCATGTGAGAACACAGCTAGAGGGTGCCATCTAGGAACCAGAAAGCCGCCCTCACCAGACATTGAATTTGCTGGCACCTTGATCTTGGATGTCCTAGCTTCCAGAACTGTGAGAAATAAATTTCTGTTCTTATAAACTACCCAGTTTATGGTGTTTTGTTATAGCAATCTGAACAGACTATAAACGACCCAGTTGATGGTATTTTGTTATAGCAGTCTGAACAGACTAAGACAGCTTTCACCTGGTGTAAATGGCTAGACAGCTGGTTGTGGTCATATAGCTGGAGAAACATAAAAGGCCCTTCTAGGAACTTTTCCTGTTAGTTCTTCCAAAGCTTTTGGAAACTGGTTTTTGATTCAAACTTGATGTTTTCTAATGAATTCAAACCTAAAACAACCAGGCAGAACAGCACATATATGCAAAAACATACTGTGTCAAAGTCTTTTAGACAAAAACTAACCTTGTTTGAACCATAAATAAGGGCGAGCTTTTTAAATACATTTTCTGTGTTGACAAAAGTTAAAACAAGAAGTGAGATCTAAATTCCCACACAAATTTGCATCAGATAGATTTCCAAAGCAAAACTACAATTCCAACATATTTTTGGACCTCACTGCAAATGCAAAGGAAATTTCCATATTTTAAAACCTATTTAACCGTGCAATTAAGAAATTTCCACTTAACCTTCCATTGGAAGCGATTAATCTATAATATAATGATCTATTCAAAGGCAAATATCAAAATAAAAATCTAATGGACTTCTATAAAGGCCAGTCAAGTGATTAATATGCCCTTTTTAAATCATATCCGCATGGAATAATGTCAGCATTATTGTTAGTGCCATCTGTGTAAAGATATTTTAAAATATGACATAGGTCAAATCTCAATACTGATAAGCATTAGCAAGTGAATATTTATAACCTATTTTAATGTAAGAAACAGTAAATTTTATTTCCATTTAAATAAAATGTTAGCTTCCCAAAGTATTCCCTCCATCACATTGATAGACCTGTATTACAGAAACACCTTAATTATTATTGTATTTTGAATTTTTTCAGTTAAAGAGTTATGGAAACTTTTTTCACTCGTTATATAAATATGAAGGTGTGATCTGGTGAAACATCAGGTACTAGGAGAACGGTGAAGGTTTGGAACATTGGAATGGCTGGGAGAACTAGTGCAGAGGAGATGTGTGGGAACTAGTTAGGAGTCTGTTGGGATCATACTGGCAAGAGATAATAGTTTTGACTAACGGTGATGCAGGTGATGAACGTTTTGGAGGTGATGATCAGGATAATTGTGTGATATACGCAGGGCTGGACTTGAGAATGGCTGGATATTGAGTATGATGGAGACAGACTTGTTGAGAGGTTGCCTAGGTTATTTCTGACCTTCTCAACCTCTTGAATGACAGAGTCTGTCACTAAAACTAGGGTGTATGAAAAGGTAGGACAATCATGAGTTCTTTAATAGGCATATTGTGTTTGAGGTAACTTTGACACATTCAAGTGAAGACCTGAGGAAGCTCCTTAAAATCTCTTTTCAAGGACAGAGTGACAAACAAAGATAACCAATAAAAAAGGAAGCAAAGCAAACTTAGTGAAGAATTTAAAAATAAATTTACAAAGGGATCCATAGAATCTTCAGTTGTTGGTATTATCAGATACATATTCTGAAGCAAGTATGCCTACCATGTTCAAAAATCTTTGATAAATTGAAATAAAAAAAAATCCCCTAGAGAGGGAATTATGAATGGGAGATCAGAAAAATTATCCAGAAATGCAACACAGAGTGAAAGATGGAAATTACAGATGATTTAAAACATCTGGAGGATAGAGAGTGGCAAGACTTGCCTTACAGCTAACTGGAGTTCACAAGGGAGAGAACGAATAGGGAAGAGGCATGTATAACACGAAAGAGTTTGCTGAGCACAGGAAGATGACACTTCACAGATTCAAGTTGTTCAACAAATCCCAAGCAGAAAAAAATTTAAGAGTTTCATAGCCAGAAACATGCAAAATTGCAGACAATTTATTCTGTTAATTCAGTAGTGAGCCCAGGATTCTTGGGGGAGAGGGGCAATTCCTAATATCCTAGAACATCCTAGCCTTTGCACTCTCTCCTTAAAATCTCAGTTTTTTTCTATGTCACTTGTATTTTAATATTAAAAGGAACATTAACCTAAAAGAACACTGACCAAAAGATGTGCAATTCTCAAAGAAACACTAAGACCAACAGATATATGAAAAGATTCTCAATCTCATTAATGAATTTAAAAATGCAAATTTAAGCCACGAAGAGTCACAATTTCACACCTAGTAGATTGACAGGATGAGGGTCATTGTTCTCAAAGCGCTCCCTGGAGTTCAATATTTTCAAGTCCTTCAAGGGGCTGTAACGCACATCAGAACGGCAGTCATTAGTGTCACAGATATGACGTGTCCGCATGAGTTTCCAGGAAATGTCCCTGGTTGGTGTACTGTAGTTGTGCCAGTCCAGCCACAGGGCACAGCGTGGCGACAGGGTTTGGATGAGAGGAGACCCTCCCTTGCAAAGGCCAGCTCTCCCACGGCACGGTACCAGCAAGGCTGCCCGTGTCCCGGGAGGAGCACGAATCTGAGCGCTCAGGAATGACCCGGAAGAGCTTATTGCGGCCGCATAGTTTTCTGGGAAGTGTAGTTTTGTGGCCCGGGCGCCCTTGTCCTCCCAGTGCAAATAGCGGGCTGCCCTTGGTCCTGGGAAGTGTAGTTCACCAGAAGACGACCGTGCGCTCTCGACACCTGCCCAGCTGCAGCTGGTATAAAGTTTTAGAGAGCCGGGACCGTTTTTCTCGCTGGGCGCCGAGTCCACGCAACCGCGGAGACTGCTGGGAAGTGCAGTCTTTCTGAGGCGACCGCTCTCGGTGCCCGTTAACCTTGGTCCCGGAGGCCGAGGAGTCTGGGAAATGTCGCTCCGGCGCGGGCGTCGCTCCTTGTTCGTCCCACCGTAGTCTCGGGTCTGGGCAGGCTCCTGAGATCTAGAAGGACTCTGGGCAGTGTAGTTCCGGGAGGGCGGCAGCCGTCGTCCGCTCACCGGCGACCCGGCGCGTCAGGTACGCGGAGGTGCCGTCTCCGGACGGCCCCGGCCTCTGTGCCAGGGAGGGTCCGCCGGGGATCCGAGTGTGGGTCCCCGGGGGCGGCCGCCGGGGCTCGGGGCGCCGGAACCTTGCTGGTCCCGGGCCTAGCGCTCGGTGTGTTCTCGGCGAGGGCTCCTCTGGGCCTCCGTGTCCTGCTCTACAAAGGAGGAGCGAGTACGACGCTCCCCTTTTAGCAAAACGGGCGAGTGTGCGTCGTGCTCACCCAGAGCAAACGCCGTCTACGATTGTTTTTGTCACCTAGCCGTGAAAGTGACCCTTTCCAGTTGTGTGACATTGAACAAATGGTTTCAGTGTCTTCGAATTTCAGTTTTGCCACCGTTTAAAAAAGTAATCTGGGATAACGTGAGTGCCCACCACGCATAGTGGTGACGAGTGAACGAGCTGATGTTTAAAATTATTACTGTTGTTTTGTGAGTCTGTCTTTCGTGCACAGAAGAGTTGATTTTCCTCGCGGGCGGCACCTGGTAAATGGTTAGCTGCTCCGTGCCAAGAAACACCCTGTTGATTGAAAGGGAAAGGCTGGAACCCAGATTACTAGTGTGCTTTTCCATTACGGTGTGTCACAGAGCTGCAAGATAAGCCTGATTTTTCATGGCTGCTTTTTCCTGCCCTTCCTAGGCCTTCTCAGGACACTGCCCACCTGTAAAACAAGAGCCCCGAAAGAGGACTGTGTTGACTGTTGGAAATTGCAAAGTAATGTCTCAGGTAAGTCGGTTTGTCCCCAGATCTTCCTGAAACGCTTTCTTATAAGGACTCTTTGAGTTTGCTTTGCTTCTCCTGCCTCTTCCCACCTAAGAAAAATCCCAAATGGGACTGGATCCATGTTTCCTTTCATTATAGGAAAGGATGGAGCCCACAGGAAAGCCCCAAAGTGCTGTCCTCCTCACTCAGTGCTCGTCCTTTCTGTAGTTTTCTGCTAGAAGGCTTTCTGGAGTCTTGAGCCAAAATTTTTTTATTACAGCCCAAAATGCAAGTTTGGAATTTTAGGTTATTTGCTGTATGGTTGTCAAAGCTGTTATCATGCGGTCTCAGTCCTTCCAGTTGCTCAGGTCGAGAGATGTTTGGAGTTGTCCTTGATTCTTCCCTTTCACTTAAAACTCACATTCAGATACTCTAGTTATTAATAGATCTAAAATGCATACGGAATATGTACAGAATCTGACCATTAGTTACCCTATCACTGCCGCCACCACTGCCACCCAACTCCAGGCCACCTGGATCATTGCAGTAGCCTCCTGGCTGGCAGATTCCCTGCCTCTGCCCCTAACCCTCTTCAGTCTGTTCTCAGTAGAGCCGTCGCAGTGATCCTGTTGTTATATAAATTCCTGCCATTCCTCAACTTAAAATTTTTCAGTGGCCCTAACTCAGAGTAGAAGTCAGAGCTCTGCAATGACCTATAAAGCTTTGTACAATTAGGCTGTTACCTTTCTGACAGCACCTTCCTTCTCTGCCTCCTTGTCCCGGTGAGCTCCAGCCACTGCCTCCAGGCCCTGGAAGTTGCTGTACCATCTGCTTGGGCTGTGTATGAGCTTGCATTCTTACCTCCTTCACGTCTTCGCTCTGTGGTTACTTTCTCCCCAGATCTTCCCTGAACACCTGTTTAAAATTACAGTCACCTTCCCTTGCCTGTTACTTCCACTCCTCCACACTGCTTTGTTATTCTCCATGGCACCTACCACTCGCTAGCCGATGTGCTCTGTTTGTATGTGCATGTGCTCGTTGTCTGTCTCCTCCTGGTGGGAGGAGCATACTTTCTTTTTTTTGTTGACTGTTATATCTTCGGTACCCAGAGTGGTACCTGGCATGAAACAGATGCCTAGTAAATAACTGTTGAGAGAATCAAATGATGGAAAAATGATGGAGCAGAATCACGGGGTACAAAGCGAAGCCTGCACAGGAGAGGACACAAGTAGCAGATGTGCATGTTGGACAGAGTCTGTTTTCTTGGGAAAATTAGATAATTAGAATTGAAAAAACTATTTTTTTAAGAAGTAAAAGCTAAAATGAACTAATGCCAAAATCATTCCTCGATTCATCTACTAAACGCTTAAGAGGTACCTGTTAGGAAAAACTATTCATGGATTTGGGTGTACACTGACACACAGGACTTCATGATTTAGTGTAGTCTTGTCTCAGAGAACTTTCTACTTTGGTGGAAATGTTCTATATGTGGCCAGTACAGTAGCCACCAGCCCCACGTGACTAGTGAGTGCTTGACCTGTGGCTAGACCAACCGAGGAACTGAATTTTCAATTTTATTTAATTATATTATTTTTACATTTTAATTAATTTAAATCTGTATAGCCAAATTAGCTGGTGGCCACTGTATTGAGCAGGGCTGGCAGAAAAGTAAGAAAGCATAAGCTGTTAAAATAAGTGCTAGGACAGATATTCTAAGTTCTTTTGGGGACAAAGACGAGTGAACACCACAGGCCGCCCAGGCAGTTGAAGGAGAAGAAAGCAGCATCCCTGGGACGTAAGGCTGGAGGTGGGTTTGGTGGCCCATAGTACCAGAGGGGAAGAGGTGGGAGTGAAGTTATATGGAACTGAGGGAACACCTTGCGCGTAGGTGGAGAGGCCTAAAAGGAGCTTTCAAGGAACTGCACAAATTTTCTAAAGTGGTGGCTCTCAAACAGAGGCAATTTTGTCACCTTTGACCCTACCCACTGGGACATTTGGTAATGTCTAGAGGCATTTTGGGTTTTTGGTTGTTACAGTCATGGTAAGGGTGGGGTACTGCTCCGGCATCGAGTGGGTTGAGCCTTGGATGCTCCCCAGCATCCTGCAGTGCACAGGAAAGCTCCCAACAGCAAAGAACCATCCAGGCCAAAATGTCAGCAGTGTGAAGGCTGAGAAACCCTGCTTCAAATAAAAAGAGTGTCTATCGATGAGATCATGTGGATTTTCCTCTTTAAGCCATTAATACAGTGACATTCATTAATATGTGTTCAAAACAAAATAAGAAATATCTTTGCATTTATAGAATAAAATACAGTGTTTTATGTATTTTATAGCATTGAATTTTTTATTTGGTTTATCAAGTGAGATTTGTAAAAGCTAACCTTTAAAAATCATTGTGGAAAGTAGGAAAAGATCGAAAAATTTTCAGTTCCTTTGATCAGGCTAGCATAGCCCTAATGCTTGGATAAGTATAAATATAAATTTTAAAAACAGAATTATCCCTGGTGCCAAAAGGGAAAGAACCCTCCCCAACCCCCTTTTCTTAGAGTATTTCCCTGAGAAAATCCTGTTAAGTGTAAAACCTTTCCCTGTCCCTTTGAGGTTCATGTAGATCTTTTTAAAAGCTAAAAATGCCTCTTGCCAGTTTTACTAGTCAGCAAAGTCTTTCTTAAGGGTCTTAGAGCCATCATTTTTGACATGCAAACATCAAGGAAGATAGTGCCCCTGTTTCCCTGTGTGTGTAGAAGTCTAGCCTAGGCAGCTGGCTTTAAGTTGTAATGGCCTACTTGTCATGAAGATATGAGAAATGTTATTTTTATTTGGGATAAAGGCAATTAACTAACACAGTGGCCACTCTAATTAATAGGTGAATTTAGGATGAATTATGTGTAGCAAATTGTGCTGTCAGGTCCTCTTATTGAGGACAAGTTATCATTGTTTTGAAAACATGTATGTAACGGATTGTATCTGCCTGGCTTTATAAACAATGAGGTTCCTTTCTGTCCTTGTACTCAGTGGATTGCCTGTGAAGTGTATCACAGTCTCACTTAATGCTTATTCAATAAAAAAACTGTTTTCTTTCATTTCTACATTTGTGGAGAGGATTTTCTGCATTGGCAGATTTGATTTTTTAAATTATTTCGCCAACACCAGACAAAGGTAAACTTCCCCTTTAAAACCAAAGACCAGTGTCACTGGTGAACATAGGTGCAAAATATCCAAATGAAGTAATGTAATATTGAATCAATAACTCTTGGAGCAAAAAGTTTACCACAGCCAAGCAAAGTCACAAATGAAAAGGAGTAACAATGCCATTTTAAATGCATATATTTTGCACGTATTATAATTCGACTAACCAATAAGCTATTATTGAACATTTAAGCTTTTTCAACAGTTTTGCTATTTTAAATATTGTGAATGAGTACTACTAAGAAATTTCTAAGCACATCTATGAGCATTGCCTTAGAATATTTTCCTTAAAATGTGCCCTTTCTTTTACTTTACTTTAAGGTCCTATTAAGGAGTACCTCTGGCATGAAACCATTAATGAAAAGGTCTCAAATTATTTTAATTATAGAATGACTACCAATACAAAGTTTAAGTATACACCATAAATTTTTATTTTTCGTTTGTGAATCAGTTATGTGTATGCCTTAGTCCATTTGTGCAGCTATAACAGAATACCACAGACTGAGTGATTTATAAATAGAAATTTATTTCTCGCGGTTCTGGAGGCTGCGAAGTCCAACATCAGGGGGCAGGCATCTGGTGAGGGCCTTCTTGCTGCGTCATCCTATGGTGGAAGGGCAAAGAGAGGAGAGAGAGAGACAAAAGGAGGCTGACTCACTCGTCCTTTTATAAGGAACCCCTCCCATGATAATGGCATTAATCCATTTGTGCGAGCAGAACCCTCGTGGCCTAATCGCCTCTTAATGCAGTTACAGTGGTGGTTAAGTTTCCAGCACATGCTTTTTGGGGAACACAATCAAACTAGTGTGTATCTATCTATCAAATATGAACATGTCTTTTTTCTGAACCCACTGGATCATTCTTTTTTCCTAGAACCTTAGTGGATCATCTTGAGTATCCCATTTGAGAGAAAACCATTTTAGCCTATTTTTTATTACTTACCCAGCACTTACAGCTATAAAAGACATAACTGAATACTTGACTATATGCTGTCAAGTGTTGAATGCTGATTTTTAAAAATTTGTATAATTCTATTCCCTTTGACAAAATTAACTCTCCTGAAGCAAAGCTCTTATATTAATATTTGTCTCTTGCCTGTACTGTGTAACAATGCCAAACACATAATTATCCAGCTGTTACTCACTGGAGATCCGATTCCTGATCATTGTCACAACTTCTGAATCTTGTTCCATTTCTTCCAGAATAATTTTACCCCTTGTACAATGACAGAGGCTGGGCTATGATTGAGCGTAAATATATTTGTTGTTTCAGGTGACATTTAGCGATGTGGCTATAGACTTCTCTCATGAAGAATGGAGATGGCTAGATTCCACTCAGAGGGATTTATACAAGGATGTGATGGTCCAGAATTATGAGAACCTGGTCTCTCTAGGTAAATATCTGCCCTTCTGCTCCTTTCTTTTGCCACTCTGAATTGCTGGAGATCCTCCTAAGTCAATGGCTGAATTTCTATACCATATTCCCAAGGAAATGTGTAGCTCTTTTGTGCCCTGCCTGAAACTTCTCATTCCATTTCAATGAACATCCTTCAACCCTTACTTTGATCCCTCTTGTGATGGCCTCTCATCCTTGAGGACCACAGCTTAAACAAGTTCTATATTCTTTCCATAAGCAGGTCTTTCCATAACTAAGCCATACGTGATCACTTTATTGGAGGATGGAAAAGAGCCCTGGATAGTGGACAAAAAACTGTCAAAAGGTATGTTTCCAGGTAAGTTATGGTGAATCAGGGAAAGGAGGTCTTTGTTAAAGATGCCTGTAGTGAGTATAGAGGCATTTTAGGGATACTGTCTTCAGAGATCCCAGATATGAACGAAATTAAGGGATAGTTAGCTTAGATTTCAAAACAATCATTCCTTCATCCCAAATTATTATCTGTATTTCTTATGTCATCTAATCAAAGTTGGAATCATAATAATTTAAATTGTTATTTTATTCAAGACAAAATAAGGCAAATTATTCTTTCTTAAGTCTACTGAAGGAAAAACATACTGATGGTTTTAGGCTAACAAAAGCTGTCAATTGGATGGAAAATCACTTCCTCTAAAGCTAAGTTTAATAGATCAAATATGAATGTAAGTTACAGGAAGTAAAGAATGTATAGGAATAATTCTAGGAATAGTATTTCCTAATGTCCAGTGAATGATCATAAAATTTTACACAGATCTACGTAAACACAGAAAGCTAAATCCCTGTGAGCCATAATGAGCATTTAGATTTTTAGTTATTGTAACTGTTTAATGTAGTTGTATCAATTCTGCATTTTAAGCATATTGATCTGATAGCAAATTGAGATTAATTGAAGGTTGGAGAAGAAGGCTGTGAGACAAAATGTTATCTTCCACATGAGTATAGGCACAAAATGATGGCTTAGAATCCAGAATGCCTTCCACATTTTCTTTCTGATAGCTTCATTTTTTCACAGACTGATTGCCTATATTTTACCCATTTCCCTGATCATGCTCTATTCCTGTTTCTGTGTGCGTCTCATTCTCTGTGGTCCGCTTGAACACTGTTCAAAAATCATTGGAATATGGGGGTTGTCAGAGCCATGTGCTTTCTGGGGGCTTACTTCTTACCCAATTTTATTTCTACCACAGAAGTTTCTTTTCAAGAAGTGAAAAAAAAAAAAAAAGCAATACTATTACTGTCCTGATATATTTCAGATTGGGAATCAAGATGGGAAAACAAGAAGTTATCAACAAAGAAGGACATTTATGATGAAGATTCGCCCCAAACAGTAATAACAGAAAAAACTGTAAAACAGAGTTGTGAATTTTTAAATTTTAATAAGGATTCAGAATATATAGAGGAGTTGGAGGGGAAGCACGGAAGTCAAGTAGAACATTTCAGACCAGTGACCCTCACCTTTAGAGAAAGCTCCACTGGGGAAAGTGTTTACAAATACAATACATTTAGAAGCATCTTCCATTTAAAGTCTACTGTTTCTGAACCACAGAGAATTTCTGCTGAAGGGAAATCATGTAAATATGATGTATTGAAGAACTTACCAAAAAAGTCAGTTATAAAAGATGATAAAATCAATGGCGGGAAGAAACTTTTGAATTCTAATGAAAGTGGGGCAGCCTTCAGCCAGAGCAAATCTCTTACCCTTCACCAGACTTACAATAGACAGAAAATCTATACATGCAGTGAATGTGGGAAAGCCTTTGGCAAACAGTCAATCCTTAATCGCCACTGGAGAATTCATACTGGAGAGAAACCGTATAAATGTCGTGAATGTGGGAAGACTTTTAGCCATGGCTCATCGCTTACTCGACATCAGATAAGCCATAGTGGAGAGAAACCTTACAAATGTATTGAATGCGGGAAGGCATTTAGCCATGTTTCATCACTTACTAATCATCAAAGCACTCACACTGGGGAGAAACCCTATGAATGTATGAACTGTGGAAAGTCTTTCAGTCGTGTTTCACATCTCATTGAACATCTAAGAATTCATACTCAAGAAAAACTCTATGAGTGTCGTATATGTGGGAAGGCTTTCATTCATAGGTCGTCTCTCATTCACCATCAGAAAATTCATACTGGGGAGAAACCTTATGAATGTAGTGAATGTGGGAAAGCTTTTTGCTGTAGCTCACACCTTACTCGACATCAAAGAATTCACACTATCGAGAAACAATATGAATGTAACAAATGCCTGAAAGTCTTTAGTAGCCTCTCATTTCTCATTCAACATCAGAGTATTCATACTGAAGAAAAACCCTTTGAATGCGAGAAATGCAGGAAATCCTTCAACCAGCCTGAATCACTGAATATGCATTTGAGAAATCACAGTAGATTGAAACCTTATGAATGTAGCATATGTGGGAAAGCCTTCAGTCATAGGTCATCCCTGCTTCAACATCACAGAATTCATACTGGAGAGAAACCTTACGAATGTATTAAATGTGGGAAGACATTCAGCTGTAGTTCAAACCTTACTGTACATCAGCGAATTCATACTGGAGAAAAGCCATATAAATGTAATGAATGTGGGAAAGCTTTTAGCAAAGGTTCAAATCTTACTGCCCATCAGAAAATACATAATGTAGAGAAACCCAGTAGTGCAGTAAGTGTGGAAAAGCCTTTGGCCCATGTGAGTCACTATACATGTGAGAAAGCATATAGGAGAGAAACTATATGAAGCAGTATTTTTCATAATAAACTTGAGCCATAGTTCCTCCCTGATTCAACATCAGAAAATTTATATTGTAGAAAAGTCTTAGGAATGTAGCGTATATGGGAAGACCTTTAGCACTGATGCAAACCTTTTTGTCTATCAGAGCTCCTACTCTAGAGAAACCATACGAAGACAATAAATGTGGGAGAGCCTTTGTCAGTATTATCCCTTAATTGACATAAGTATATTCACACTAGGAAAAAAAACCCTGTACCTGGAGCAAATATGGGAGAGACTGTAGGCAACAGGAATCTCTCACAAACTCCTACAGGAGAGAAGCTGTGTGAATACAGAAAATTTCAAAATGGTGGGAATTTCTTCAGTTCCAAGTACATCCCTTATTCTATATCAAATAAATCAAATTGGAGAGAAATCTGATGTAAGAAATGTAGCAGAGTGTTCGCTAAGAGTTCTTACTTTTCTAGACATCAGAAGACTAATGGTAGAACAACCTGAAGGATACAGGAATTATGTGTAAATCTTTCTTTGTAGTGATGCTATTTGTATAAACAATTCTATAGACAAGCAGACAAGCATATTATAAATAAATATGCATTCCTTATGACAGTAGTTTGCTTTTACTCGAGTCCTACATAGAAATTATTTTTAGCTAATGGGCACGTGAAGATATTTAGTCATCCAGAGGATCTAGTTAGTGTTATAATGTTGAAAATTAAAGCTGCAAAAGAAGTAAAATGCTGTTAATAAATTTTTGGTCTCTAAATAAAATCATTTTGTATATAGTGAACTCTTTCACTGTGACTCTTTCTTGCAAAATTTTTCACTAATTCTTGAAAAATTAAGATCAGCCTTACCCTATAGGCTTTATTGGGAGACTAGCAAATCTGGCCTGGCCTCTGTGCCATTTTTCTTGTGAGGATAATTCAGAGTCTGTTTCCAGTGGGCTTAAACACATTTCAAGAAGATTTGTTGAGCATCACTCATGTGTATTACACAATGCTGGGATATAATAATCCAATAGTTCTCATCTTTAGTGGTACATTGGAATCACTAGGAGGGCTTGTTAAGACACTGACTGCTAAGCCCCAACCCCAGAGTTTCTGTTTCAGTTGGTTTAAGGTAAAGTCAAGAATTTGCATTTTTCACATGTTTTCAGGTGACACTAATGCTGTTTATCTAGAAAGCATTTTGATAACCATTCTAATAATTAATAAAACCAATGTGACCCTTTGCCGACAGAGATTATATCTGATGAGAGAAAGCAAATAAATTTGAAATAATCTTAATAAGTGCTGTGAGGACATAACCAAGAAAAACCATCTGAGAGAACAGAGCAGGCTTAGCTGTGGACGTGGTTTTTAATCTGAATCCTAAATGATGAGTACTAATTCTGTGATGAAGACTTCTTATGTAGCTGTGTGCACATGTGCCTATGTGCCTGAATGTGTGTGTGGTTGTGTGGTGTGTGCTGGGTATTATTCTACATAAGGCAGACAGTCTAGTTCTGTCACACTTGCTTACAAGTTGGACTCCGTGTTCCAGTGTCTAGTTTCAAGTTCTGTGGCTTTGAGGTATCACCACTGGCAGAATCATTGGTAATGGCAGTAGTCACTTCTCCATCCCTGGGTCACAGTTATCGGGGCTTACCTTGAAATCCATAGTCCAGAAATGTCCCCATTGTTTTTCCAGCATGCCTACCAATTTTGAAACCATTGATTTACTGTAACATGTGTCTTAACATGAAACACTAACTTTCATCTCCAGTTAAGTGAAATGATAGGACCTCCAAAAAGAATTCTATTCATTGCACTGGCATACCTATATTATGTTATTATACTTTGAATTTTAAGAATTAAAAATGTGTGGAAATTTGTTTTCTTACTTGTTATATATATCCTGGCATAATAGCCTTTATTTTGCCTCTTGGACTAAAATATTTACTATTCGGCCCATTAGAGAAAGTTTGCCAACCCCTGATGTATACCATAAACTCTAAATCAACCACTAACTCAAAGCTAGTAATTCAATAAAAGAAGATAAAATGGAATTGTATATTTTAAAACTTGGTATTTTCCTGCTGCTGAAACATCCCCCCAAATAGGCTATGAGCACCCAGCCAGGGAACCAGGTGCGCCAGTGTGATAGGGCTGGCCCCTGCTACAGGTTCCCCTTCTTGCCCTCCCCTGTAACCTAGTGACATTCAAAGGCACCAATAAAATCCCCTCAAACCTTTGCTTATGTACTCCACCCTGACCCCCATACAGGCACTTGCCCATGGGTCCCCAATCTCTCTCCCCACCTGCTTGGTTGAGCTCACTCCCTTGGTTCTCCCCACCATGTGACTCCCTCATGGCATGCAGTGACTTGCTATAAGACCCCTGAGTATGATAAACTATGTTTTCTTGAGCCTCTCCCATGTCCCACTTGTGCCTGCACCTGACCACCTCATGAAAGAACAAAAAACAAATGGCATCAGGAACAGGACAGTCTAGTCATGGGTAAGAGGGGACTTAGGAGACGCTCCTCAACTGCTCAGCTTGCTAAGTGGCTGTCCCAGTGGGCTTTACCACCTAGGAAGGCTTATGGTCCTGTTGGTATCCCTGCATGCTGCTCTGAGTGCTTTGTGTTGTCTCTTTGAGGGACTGCCAAGGCTTTCTGCCCTAAGTAGTGGATCTAGCCCTCCTAGAATGCCCCAAGATTCCACTTCTGACTTGGCAGGATGGGGAGAAAGGTTCTCCTAGAGCTTCCCAATTAAGGGACATACTGGCAAATTTAGATACTAAATTTGGCTAAAGATATTATGAAGGCTCCACCAAGACCAGGAAGCTTCCTTTTGTTCAAGTTCTTTCCCAAGATGTTAAACTTGCAGGTGAGGCAGGTTCTGCAGATCGGAAGACTACAGAAGAATTTACATATCTAATTGTTATACAGGAAAAGAGTTGTGTGAAAAAGCAGGTTTTATGAGACTGGCTTATTTTACCAAAAAAATGAACCTACATCACACAAATGGCCTCCAAAGTCCCTGACTTTAAATCATTCAAAGATCATGCAACTTTGTTATTGTGCATCGATACCAATGGCGACTTTAAGTGCAAACCATGAATGACGTATGAGACCCCCCCCCCCAAATCTGCAGGAACTTAAAATGAGAAACCTGAACCACATGCCAGTCCATTGTAAGTGGACAAAAAAGCATGGGTGACTTCAGAAATATTCTGAGATTGGTCTCACAACTGCTTCATCCAAGAAGTTGAATGTTATCTCTAATGTAAAATCTTTGCCTTCAAGGTTTTATTAATCTTGGATAATACCCTGGTTTATTTTTTAAAGAACCTGAAAATTCCTACCCCAACCTAGACATTCTTTTCATGCTCCCAAATACTACATCTGTCATCCAATCTCTCAACCAAAGTATACTGAAAAGATTTCAAGATATACAACGTAAGAGACCTTTATAGCAAGGCCTGTGAAGCTCTCAACACAAACAAGGAAACCATTATGATGGACTGCTGGAAGTCAGCCACTATATGCAATGTTATTGACTGTGTTGGCACAGCCTGGGATAGTATCAAGCAGGTCACTGTCAATAACTGTTGGAAAAATAACTGACGAGCCGAACTACCTGAAAAGTTTAGAAGGCTTTGAAAGAATGACAGAAAATATAAAGAACAGTGTGAAACACATAATGTATACCACATGGCAAATAAGTGAAAAAGCCTTCAAAAACATGAAGATGTGGAAGAAACTCTGGCAGAAAAGGCTCTAGAACCCACCAACAGAGACCTGGGTGAGATGGTAAAACAAGGTATCAAAGTTAGGGATGATAAGGTTGGTGATAAAAATCAGCCTGAGACCCCAAGAATTGCCTCTCTCACAGCAACCAAAATATCAGAATGGAATTCTGCCCTGGAAAAAATTTCTGTGACATGGACGAAGGTGACCGTATGCTTGAATGCAGCCTCAAATTTAAGTCTTTAACCTCCGCTGCATTCCCTCACGCTGGGACACTTACGAGATGTGTGGTGAAAAGCCAAGCAGACAAGGATTATGATTTTCCAAGCTGCCAGTTCGGGAGGGAAAATTGCTGACACTGTCAACAAGTGGAGAGAGTGAAATTCCTGTGGCAGAACTGCCAGATGTGGACATGCCAGCCTCATAAATGTCTTCCTCTTCTGCAGAATAAATTCCATCCACTTCTCCCTTGGTTTTCTTGAGGCAAGCCAAAGTCAAGAAGTGTAACCACACAGTGTACTGCCCCATCACATATCTTGTAGCTCCATCAAAAACTATTTTAATTTTTTTCTAGGACTATATGTGCATGACTATATTGTACAGCATGGACTGTGTGTTCACAGTACTGTTTACTGTATATGAGCACTGAGTGTTTACTGTGTTTAGTATGTGAGTACTGCATATGTGTACTCTGTGTGTATATAATTCAAAGAGTTAAAGCAGCACAGTAACAATACAGCAGAGTATACTACCCAAAAATGCTAAAATTATTTTATTATAAAGAATAGTAATTATAAGTTTTAAAGAAATATATATTAGATAAGGTATCTTTAAACAGAAAGAAAACACCCATAAAAGGTTACGTAGTGACTGGTTGATGAAAAATGTTTGGACCAGAGGCTCACAGAACCGAACCCTGTATTTCTCCTAGCAACGATGGTTCAGTATTCACTAATTCAGCGTGCATAGCAAACTCACAGAACATAACTAACATCAATAACAAGAATTCACTGCGTATAATAAAAGGTATGTGTGTGTATGTCTAAGTAGTTCAGGACTCAAGCCTTTATATTTCGCACAAAGACTTATGTTACCTGAAGAGTAGAGACAAAAATGTTTTGGAACAAAAATTACTTTAATAAATGTTGCCAGAGCTGCCATCAATGGTCCAACTTTCCTCACTCTGGATGTACATATAAAAAACATATAAAGACGATGAGGCCAATCCCATCCCCAACCTCTCCAAATGACAAATTGTCATAAACTTAACAGGGAAAGTGAAAAGAAATCATGCATGCATTTATTTCTCCTTTCTCTTCTAAGTCTCTTCCTCCACCTCTCCTTGTTCTATTAAAATACTCTTGAGATGGATTTATAGTATATAAATAAAGAAGAAAGTTGTTAGTGATATTTTACCTAAATGCATGATAACCACTGGGTCTCTCTCCTGGCTGATTCTCAGGTATAGTGTAAGCCTCTATAGTGGGTCAACTTCTAATATACTTCTTTGGATGACAAGTGATGAACTGCCACAAAAAGCTTTCAGAGGAATGACAATTATGATGTTTCTCTTTAGTATGAATTCTCAGATACTGAGTAAGATATTTCTCTGGCCAAAAGATTTTCCTCAGTAATTACAATCAAAAGGAAAGGTATTCACCAGTATGAGTTCCCTCAAGTTGACTGAGGTGAATGTACTTGCCAAAGGCCTTCTTATATCTTTTAAACTCTGGTATGAATCTTCCGATGGTGAGTAAAGGATGAACTGTGGCTGAAGGTCTTTCCACATTCACTGCATTCAAAGGGTTTCTCTCCCGTGTGAGTTCTCATGTGCTGAGTTAAGGCAAAGTTGTCACAAAAGGCCTTCTCACATTCTTTGCATTCAAAGGGTTTTTCTCCAGTGTGGATCCTATTATGCCGAACAAAATTTGCAGGCTGGGTAAAAGCCTTTCCACATTCTCTGCAAACATAGGGCTTTTCTCCAGTGTGAATCCTCATGTGTCGAGTGAAGGAAGAGCTATAGTAAAAGGCTTTTGCACATTCTTTGCACTCCAAGGGTTTTTCTTCACTGTGGGTCCTAGTATGTCGGATAAAAACAGAGTGGTGTGTAAAGGCCTTTCCACACTGATTGCATTCATAGGGCTTCTCACCAGTGTGGATCCTCACGTGCTGAATTAAGGATGAGCTGTCACAAAAGGCCTTTCCACATTCTTTGCAATCAAAGGGCTTCTCTCCAGTATGGGTCCTCTTATGCCGGATGAAAGTGGAGCGGTGAGTAAAGGCCTTTCCACAGTCGCTGCACTCATAGGGTTTCTCTCCAGTGTGAATCCTCATGTGTTGAGTGAAGGATGAGTTGAGGCAAAAAGCTTTTCCACATTCTTTACACAAAAAGGGTTTTTCTCCCGTATGGGCCATGTTATGCTGGATAAAAGTGGAGCGGTGAGTAAAGGCTTTTCCACATTCGCGGCACTCATAGAGTTTCTTTCCAGTATGAATCCTCATGTGTTGAGCAAATGAAGAGCTGTAGTAAAAAGCTTTCCCACATTCTTTGCATAAAAAGGGCTTTTCTCTAGTGTGAGTCATGTTATGCTGGATAAACGAAGAGCGGTGGGTGAAAGCTTTCCCACATTCTTTGCACTCATAGGGCTTATCTCCAGTGTGAATACGCTGGTGCTCTGTGAGGTGAGACCTGCGTTTGAAGGCTTTCCCACACTCGATACACTTGTATGGTTTTTCCCCAGTATGAAACCTCATGTGTCGAATGAAGTCGGCCATATAACGACATGCTTTCCCACACTCATTGCATTCATAGGGCTTCACTCCAGCATGAATCTGTTGATGCCGAGCAAGGGCCCAATTCTTGCTAAACCCTTTTCCACATTCCTTGCATTTGTAAGGGTTATTCCTTACATCAATCATGGGGCCTCTTCCTGGTCCTTGAGAATCACGTTCATGGAGAGCATCTTGTGGTGCGATTCGTTCCTGTAAAACCCTTAAACCAAGACTATCATCTGTCTCCAAATTACCACGTTTATGGTTCAACTTCCCAGGGCACACCTCCTCGTAGGGGTCTGTTCTTGGCCTCAGATTCCCTCCCAGCATTTCTGATAGCCTTTCCTCATCTCTAGCTTTCCCCAACCTGGAATCCCTTGAGGATCTCTGTGCCAGTTGTTCCTGGAAAGAGGATTTGTTGGAGAAGGCCAACTGAGAAGCAGTAGGCTCTGTGGTCTCAGGTTTTGGTTTTTCACCTGAAGGAAATCCAATATAAAAAAAGCCATCTATTAGTGATGTCAACATAGAACACACAAAATCACTACTTTAGTATAAGGAAGAAGATGAAAATATCATCTCTGATGCCTACTGCATTTTTATATCTCTTATATAAAAATGCAGTTTCTTTCTTTTTGCAATTTTGCAAGGCTTGCAATTTCTTTCTTTATTAATCCCTGAACTCTTGACACCTTTAAAAGGAAACCCAGAAGAAGAGCTAGGACAAGGGACAGAGAATCTGGAGTGGAGACTCCTCCTCACTCTCCCAAATGAGGGAGGGTGGGCAGAGTAAGGATTACAGTGTGTGTGATGAATGTGCTCTAAGAGAGGAACTCCCAAGGTGCTACAGCACAGGGAAAGCACACCCGACTTGGCACAGATAGGAAACAAAAAGAGATCAGTGGTGGCTACCCAGAAAAGGTGCTATATGAGCTTATTTCTTTTTTTTCTTTCTGTCTTTTCTTAATAGCGACAGGGTCTCACTCTGTCATCTAGGCTGGAGTGCAGTGGCACGATTATAGCTCACTATAGCCTCAAACTCCTGGGCTCAATGGATCCTCCTGCCTCAGAGTCCCAAGTAGCTGGGACTACAGGTACACACCAACACACCTGGCTAATTTTTTGCAGATGTGGGGTCTTGCTATGTTGCCCAGGCTGGTCTTGAACTCCTGGCCTCAAGCGATCCTCCTGCCTTAGCCTCTCAAAATGCTGGGATTACAGGTGTGAGCCACCATGCTGAGCCAATGTGAGTTTATTTATAAAGGAGAGTAGCAATTCCTAGACAGAGGAATTAGGAAAAAAAACTGCAGCAGACGAAGACAGAAAGTACAAAGATTCAGAGTCTTGAGGGCGTGCTGAATGCCAAGCAAAGTGAACAGGGTAGGACAATGGTAGAGATGAAGATAGAGAGGCAGGCAGGGGCAGATCTCAGGATTGTAGCCTGTGTAAAAGTAAGGGAAGGTGAGAAGCAACTGGATGAACATATTGAGCCTTCTAAGTCTGAATAAAAACTAGGTGAACAGACACAAAATAGGTAACATCTTTGATGAAGAAAACTGTAAAACTTAACATATTAAAGAAGATCTATAGGAAAAGAGAGATTAATAATGCAAAGTTGTCAATTCTTCCACAATTCATCTATAAATTCAATACAACATCAGATAAAATCCCAATAGGGTTTTTCATGAATATTGACAAACTGATTGTGGAACTTATAGAGAGACGATGGTAACTCTGAAGAATAAAGCAGGGGATGTGCTCTATGAGGAATCAGTATTGTGATGAAATTATGTACACTGAAGCAGTGTGACATATACATAGATAAAAACAAAGGAAAAAATCAAATAAGAGAGTTCAGAAATATATATATGGAACTTTGATATATGATGGAAGTAGCAGAGAAGGCCAGTGGGAAAAGAAGGAGCTAGTCAATAAATGGCTCTAGAAAAATTACTTGCCATATGGTGAAAAATGAAATTGTATCCCTACCTCATACCACACACAGAATTACCTCCAGACTGATTATGATTTAACTGTCAGAGGCTAAACATGAATAAATTTTGAGAAAGATGTCCTAAACAAGATACAAAAGCATTAATCATAAAAGACTTGTCAATTTGACTAAACTAAATATAATAAAAAACAAAAAGGCAAACAAAAGCGGTAATATTAATATCAGAGAGCAAACGACAGACCAAAGACAATGAGACAAAGAGGGGCAGTACCTAATGATAAAAAGACCAGGAAGACGTAACAATCCTAAATCTGTGTGCACCAAACGCCAGAGCCTCACAATACATGCATCAGAAACTGAGATGAAAAGAGAAATAAACAAACTCACAATTATGGTCGGGAACTTCACTGCACTCCCAAAATAAAAAATGAATTTAATACTGTGAACTGACATTGCACAGAAGATATACGCTGGCCAATCAGCATATGAAGAAGTGGTCAACTTTCTTGGTAATGAGGGAAAAGCAAATTAAGACCACAATGAGGCCAGGCATGGTGGCTCACGCCTGTAATCCTAGCACTCTGGGAGGCCAAGGCGGGAGGATCGCTTAAGGTCAGGAGTTCAAGAACAGCCTGAGCAAGAGTGAGACCCCGTCTCTACTAAAAATAGAAAGAAATTAGCTGGACAACTAAAAATATATAGAAAAAATTAGCCGGGCATGGTGGCACATGCCTGTAGTCCCAGCTACTCGGGAGGCTGAGGCAGAAGGATTGCTTGAGCCCAGGAGTTTGAGGTTGCTGTGAGCTACCCTGACCCCACGGCACTCTAGCCTGGGCAACGGACCGAGACTCTGTCTCAAAAA
>RJWJ010007675.1:0-14114 GCA_004363605.1 Indri indri | reverse complement strand
TATAAACAGACATTTTCAAACTATCCCTGAAAATGGATAAATATATTGTGTTATATTCATGCAATTGACTACAGCAGAAAAAAAAAAATGAGTGAACTACAACTACATGCATCATGAATCTTATTAACATACTGTTGATAGAGTGAAAATCCTAGAAGACGATATAAAATATGATACACCTTTTATAATGTTCACAGAAAAGCAAAATACACACAAGTACAATGAAACAATATGAATGTATCTTAAATTTATTTTTATGACTTTTTTGTGGTAAAATATACAACGTAAAATTTACCATTTTAAGATGAAACAATTTTAAAAATTAGTGGGTAAATTAAAGTGGACAAATTCCTTAAATGACTCAAATTACCAAAACTGATACAAGAAAAAAACAGAATATCTGAATAGCCTATATTTATCCAACCCCCACCCCCGAATCTTCCCAGAGAATAAATCAATGGAATACCAAATCCCAGGTAAACTGGCCGTCTAGACATGGGAGTGGAGTCAGCACAAGAGTGGGAACAAATGGAGAAGGGAGGTAACCTTCTTGTACTTGGGTGAAGGGTTCGCAGGAGTTCATTACAATCTTTTTAAAGGCGAGTGAATAAATAAATACATTAACAAAATGAAGTGAAAGAAAATAAAACAACAACAACAAAACTGAGAACATGCATTGACCAACAATGATGTGTCAAATCATGATTTATAATTTTTCTACATCTGTGCACCTTAAGACAATGATAAAAGTCAGAGGGCCTACAGAGAATTGTAGGTAACTTCAGGGCTTCTGACAACAAACACCTCAGTGTGAAATTCCAGCAATACGCCACACTACCTCTGTGACCCACTCAGATTCCTTAAGGTTCCATGAAAGGACCGTGGTGAGGATGAAGTGAATAGCACATGTATGAAGCTTAACAAGGCACCGGGCACTGAGTCAGCAATCGGCGTTTATTAGTCGTCGTGTCTGTACTGTGAGACCTGCCACACTCGGGGTGAAGTTGACAGCACGAACACCAGTGAGTAAACCCAGAGAAAGTGCACAGAATGAAAAGGGCTGGGGATGCCTGCTGAGGGTAATAGTGAAGAAGTGATCAGAGTAAGAAGACAACGGTGAAGGTCAAGTCAGAAGAGGGAAGGAAAAAACTACACGTTAAATGCTATAAAAGCTCCAGCATGATAACATGAAAGGAGTTTCTGCTGAGGTGAAAGTTAGCAGAGCATCATGGTTAAGAGCATGGGGTACGGAGCCAGAACAGCTCGTTTCAAATCCCGCCTCTGCCAAGCTAAATGTTCTTGGCAAATTAACTTTTCGTTATGGATTGAATGTTCGTTTTCCCTCCAAATTCATATGTTGAAGCGCTGACTCCCAATTTGACTGCATTTGGAGACAGAGCCTTTATGGAAGTATTCATAACTAAGGTAACATGAGGTCATGAGGGTGGGGCCCTGACTTGACGGGATTAGTGTCCTTATCAGAAGAAACACCAGAGAGCTCTGTCACTCCCCACCTTTGTGTGCGCGCTAAGGCCACGTGAGCACAGAGTGAGAATGCGACCATCTGCAAGCCAGGAAGAGGGCCCTGACCAGAACCCAACCAAGCCAGCACCCTGACCTTGAACTTCGAGCCTCCAGAACTGAGAGAAAATCGTTTCTGTTGTATAAGCCACCCAGCCTTTAGCATTTTATTACAGCAGCCAGAGCAGACTCACGTACTTTTCTAAGACTCAATTTCCTCATCTGAAAAACTGGGTGACTCTCAGATCCTGCCTTACAAGTTGTTGTGAGTGTTAACATGAGAAAAGCATGTAAACCACTCGTGTGCATGGCAGAGGATAAATGTTCAGTAAATTATAGACCACTGTCTATTCTCACTATTATAGTTGTTGCATTTGGCCATCAGGGTGGCACCAGTGACCTGAGTAAGAGCATTTTCAGTGCTGTGGTGCTAAGAAACACCACTACTGGGCCTCAAAGAATAACGGAAAAGATAACCAACCACTCAGGAGTATGTGGAACAACGAAGACTCTCTCCCATGGCTTAGTCTATTCATTTAATGAGATTGCACAGTAATGAACTAACTCCAACTCTGTGCAACCACGTGAATGCGTCTGAGTCATAAAGATTATCAAAAGAAGACAGACATGACAGAGTATGGGGTTCTGTTTATGCGCCTTCAAAACTAATGTTCGGTGACAGAGTCTAAACATGATCTCTTGCAGAAGGAGATATTTACAAAGAGGCAGCAGGAGGAGACTGTGAAGTGCTGGAAATACCCTATTTCTTGGCCTGCTGTGGTGGTTTCTCTGATCTATACATACGTAAAATTTCATAGAGATGAACCTTCAAGATCTGCATATTCACTGTGTGTAAACTACACCGCAGTACACAAATGAAAGAAGAACACAGTACAGAAGAGGTCCCATGGAGATGTCTCTTCCAACAATGGGAGAACTGCTCCAATAAGCTAGGTTGTTCGGGTGAAACAAAATCAACGATATTTAGATACCGTTGGAGAGGCAAGAGCATTTTTTAATTTTATGTTTCTGCCAAGTGTCAGAAACTTCATGTTTTTTTATGTTGAGTTTAGAGAAGGGATGAAAACGTAGAAGAGGGAGGAAATCTCTGAAGAAGCATGAAACTCACAGTGTTCGTACCCTTTTATGACACCCTCCACTAGCATGTTGGCAGGACCTGGATTTGCTTCTAAAGAACAGCATACGGCAAAGGGGATGGAATGTACATGATAAAATATACATAATTTTACAAGACTGTAGTACCCATCTTGCCGGAGTCTCCCACAGTTGTCTGATCTGAAGATGTGAGCTGTGAGCTGCCTACAAGTGCAGCCTTGCAGGGGACCCAGCTAAGCTGTGCCTGGACTCCTGGCCCACAGATGGGACGTAGAAATGAGCGTGTGCGCAAGTGGATGTGACTACGGCCCTTCTCTCCTGGCCCTCTCGGCCAGGGCAACCTTAAAGCCACATGTTGACAATAGAAGGTACCTGATCCCTAAATAAATATGTGGTACAGAGCTCTCCTGTTGACCCATGTTGGACTATTGCAGGAATGAGAAAAAAAGACTCCATCTCTTGAGTTACCACGATTTTGGAGTTTATCCATAGCAGTTGGCATTAATGCAGCCCAACTCATACACCAAGGCACAGCAAGGCCACGCAACATCTCTGGGGTCCTAAGGCTGGTGAGTGGCCAATCAGTAAAGCCCAGAGCCTGTCTCGTATCTAATATACCATATTCTAACATAAGTAAAGGCAAAGGCTTTGTGTTGGGGGTGGGAAGATAGAGGGGCCACAGTTCAAAGGACTCCAAAGGACCCAACACCACAAAAAAGCAGCCACCCATGACACCCACTGCCAGACTCACAGCCACCTACTTGCACAGGTGCTTTGGGAGAGGCCTCTCTGCACTATGGGGGAGGCCCATAGTTCCTGCCTGTGCTCCAGTAGGTAGATCAGCTCTGGTTTGGGAACAGGATGCCCTGTGCAGGAGAAATAAATGAAACATGGGTAAATAGGTAAAGACAAAAGGAAAAGTGTGACGTTTAAAGGAGTATATACCATTAACATGCAGCCGTGAAAACCCAGAAAGAGGAACCATCCCCCTACCCTCTGCAAGATACTCCCTAATTAACCTAAGTCAGTAGGAGTCAACCTCCCTGTGCATCAAGACTGCCTAGCAATGCGAGGTAGAACAAAATAAACCAACTCTCTGAGCATAAGGACCGACAATTGGTAGTTTTCAAGCTCCCCAGGTGATTGTGGTGCCCAGAGATGGTTAAAAAACACTGGACTGCATCAACTGATGAATGGCACCACGTCAGGGCTTCCCATGAGGCCAAGTACTACATGCTTTTCAGAGTGAAACCAGTATAAAGTGGTCTTCTGTTACATGCAGCCAAACACGTTTCGCCAGATGTGAAGGCTAAAAGACAAGACTCTGGAGAGAAGTCAATGACTGAGGCACCAAGACCCACGAGAACATCCACAGGAAAATCTTGTCCCACCGGCCAGAATGCATCCAGTTGTCACTTGGCAAGTGTTCGCTGATGTCTGCCATAAGCCCGGCACAGAGCTCAGAGATGGGGCAGTGGAAAAGGTGAATCAGACTTTCCTTCATCTCTGTTAAGGATCGAGCTCCCTGCCCCCTCAGGGACTCTGCTCGTGTTGGTCCTTCCACCTGGAATGCTGTTCCCCACACATCTCCTTTCAACAACTAATCGCAATTGTCATATAAGAACATTGTACTTACTTCACGGATGACTGACATCCGGGGAGAGACTGTGGGGACGCAAGGCTGGGAGAGCCTCGTCAGAGGTGACATCTGGGAAAAGTGGGAGCTTGAGCCTCCACTCAATTCCCACTCAGACCACTCTATGGGTAAACTGGCCATGAAAGGTTTAGGTGGGAGAACATTTGGGATTTATGCATTTGATAACAAATACATGTATAGCATTTGCTATGTTCCCAGGTCTGTTCTAAGTGCTTTACAGATATCAGTTCACATGCCTTACATGAAAGGTTACTATAAAAATGATGAAACCAAAATAATAGTTTTAAGTCCCAGCAAGCTTATGTTACCTGCTCAAGTCTGGGAGTTTGAGACTATTCTTCCTGCTGAGGAGGAATTTAGCCAACAGTTTTGGAAGTGTTAAAAGACTCAGCACTAAGCCAGGATTCAACAATCAAGAGGCAGGGAAGAGAAAGAAAAACCCCAGCTTTCTCAGATGGCCATCAGTACCATTTGATAATGTGTCTCCATATCCTCTAAAACCATCTCCAGTACCAGCAGAGAAGCAACACACAGGCCTTAAAGAAATAAGGGTCAACTCAACTGTGCAGGTACCAGTGGTCAAAGAAGACTTTTAGCCAAGATTGTGTTGCTTAGAAAGATACTGGTAGCACGGATGACAGATACCTTCTTACTGCCTGTCTACGTCACTCCCTTCCTGGAGAACCTCCCATTACCCACAGGTCCTGCTAACTGGGCTGCGAGGACATTTGACTCAACCAAGGACGTCAGACTGAGGCCAGCTTGTGCTACACTGGGATGAAGGGTTGAGAAGGACTGTGTTCCTTACACAGTAAGCCCTGATGGAGATACAGGGAAACCAAACAAGAGGACACCACACCACAGCGCGCTGCGGCTGGAGGGAGAAGGGGAGGTGGGCTCCTGAGGGCGTCTCAACCCGTCTGACCTTGAGAAAGAGGGTGGAATGGAAGAGGCTGTGGGTCTCCCACAGGGGACGGAAATGAGGCCTTACCCAGGGAGACCAGGAGCCCGCAGGTCTCCAGCATCACTTCCTGGTACAGGGTCCTCTGCGCCAGGTCCAGGTGCCCCCACTCCTCCCCAGTGAAGGTCACAGCCACATCTTCAAATGATACCAAAGCCTGAAAGTCAAACAGAGGTGACAGGGTGGCTGTGCAGCTATTAGATGAAATTAGAGCCCATTGCTTGGTCACTGGCAAAGTCCAGAGAGCCCCAAGGCCTGAACCACTGAGCATCTCTTAAGACCTCAGCTCCGCAGAGGCAGACGGTACCCTTGACAGAATAGAGGGCTGGGAGAGAAAGCCTCTTACGTGGGAAGCCATCAGAGAATGACACAAGACAACGATAATCCCATGTGGACTGAGAGGAGAAGACAGTAAGTGCTCTGGGATATTAGAAGAGTGAGGGAAAAAAAATAATCCAAACAATGACAGCAGCAGCAGCCAACCCCGCTGGTCCGCACCGTCTGCCTGCACCTGCGGGCTCTCCGAGCCGTGTTAAAGCAGCTCATGTCTCCAGGTCTGAAACCAGACTTCCGGGGTTTCAGTCCAGCCTCTTGAACCAACACGTGACAGATGTGTGACCTTGGGGAAGTCTCTTAATTTCTGTGAGCCTCAGTTTCCACATCAGCACAATAGTTCTTCCTTCACCAGATTGTTGTGAGAATTACAGAGAAAATGTTCACCAAGCAAACACTACAGTGCCCAGCACACGTCACAATGTGTGCTTGTGGATTTTACCAACTACCCACAGCCCGGGAGGTAAACGCCATCATCGTCTCCATTTCACAGTCAGCAAGCTGAGGCCCAGAGTCAAGTCACTCAGAGTTGTGTGTCTAACGAACAGAGGCAAGATCTGAACCCAGGGCCCTCTGGCCCGAGTCTGCGGGTGAAATCCCCATAGTCCCCCATGACCACAGGGAAGCCACAGGGACAAGGGCAAGAAGCATGTCCAGTGATTTCTACAGTTGCAATTGGGTCAGCCACTCCTGACAGTATTTCCACAGACACAGGAGGAGAGGGGCCCTCCCATCGCCTGCCTTATAGGAGCAGCACCTGAAGAGGTGCCAACCGCCCAGGGCGCGGCAGGGCTCGGACAAGCTCTCCCTGCCCTCAAGCTGCAGCTGGGACTTGCAGACGCCTTGGAAGGTTCCACAAGGAACCACCAGCCTATTCTTCTTCCTTCTGAGCCACTGTTAGCACACTTCCCCAAAGTATTGCTACTTAAGTACCGGATATCACAAGCTGCCGAAGACAGTGCAGGCTGCGGCTCTAAGAAGCTGGGCGGCAGGCTTGAGCATGATGTCTGTCCTGGGTGAGGATGGGAAGGTGGGATGAGGATCCATCAGGTGACCACACAATCTCACCTCCCTGAGATACATCTCAGCAGGTGAAGGGAGCCCTTGGCAACCCCCAGGCCTTTTCATGCCTCCTTGAACAAAAAACACTCCATGCCTTTGTCTCTGCAGTTCCCCTCACCTGGAAGATTCCCCAAAGTCCCCCTCATCCCCATGCTCACCTGCCAGAGAAAGGCCCTACCCTCCCCTTGCAAAGTTTACTTTAGGCATCACCCTGCGGGTCCCCGAACCCACTGTGGGCGAAGCGTCGGTTAAACAATGTAGGCTCTTGTGGTCGACATGCTGGATGTATTTCTGGTACTTACGAACTGCGTGACCTTGGGTAGTTAACAATTTTTCTGAGTCTCCAGTTCCTCTTCTGGCAAGCAAAGGAAATGAAAGAATCTTATTCTGAGAAGGAAGGGATTAAATGAAGTGGTAAATAGAAACTGCCCCTCAGTGCACATCAAGGGCTCAATGAAGACCAGCTATTATTTGTTGTTTTGTGATTAGTATTTTTCCTATTTGCTCCTGTAGCACCCTGGGAAAGCTCAATGCAGCACACGTCCAAGGGGCAGCCTGCAGAGATCTGGGGACAATGTGACAGAAAGAAGTGGACAGCAAGCTTAGCATGTTCAGGAGATAAGAATGGAAGGTGTGGGGCGATGGTCTCGTGGACCGGACAGAGACTCTGCAGCCCTGGTGGGGCGTTTGGATTAAATCTAACTATGATGGGAGCCCCAGAAGGCAGGCTCTGTCATTTATCAATCACTTACTGGGTAAGTGGTACAGGCCCAGAACTGCACTAGGCCCGAGGATAAAAAAAGAGAATAGGAGCTCTCATTCCGGGGTTGGGGAAAGATCCTCAACAATGAACCAGCAAGCTAACGTCAGAAGATTCTAGAAAACAACAAAAGAGTGACACGACTACAAAGATTAGGAGATTTTAGAAGAGGCAACCAGGGAAGAACTCTCTGAAGGGACCCTCGAACAGGCTGGAATGAAGTCAGGCCAGGTGAGGGAAAATGGATAAACAAGTCCTGAAGGAGATCAGGGCTATGCTGAGTGAACAGGGTGACACGGTGGAGAGTAACTTGCCTGCCGTGTGCTTACATTCCCGTACACGGTGACGGGGACCCCTCCTTCCACCCTCTGGAGTCAGGACCTGGGTTTGGAGGTGATCGGCCCTGTCCTCTTTCCCCACCGCCTCCAGCATCTCCAGATCCAAGGGCATCAAAAGGGAAAGGCGCAGAGTGCCAGGATCCCCTATGTCACATCGAAGGGACCGTGCGGGCGGCGACCCCGCTCGCGTGGCCTACGAACCCCCCACTCACCAACGCCGGCGCCGCCATCGGACCCAGTGGGCGGAGCGAGGCCTTGAGTGGCGGCGATGGAAGCCGGTGCGGCGGGCTCAGCCGACCCTCGCTCCAGCCCTGGCGACCTCGGATCCCAGTCTCCGCGGTGCGGACTGCCCACAAGACTCCAGGCGCCGTCTCCGGGCGCTGCGGGACAGAGCCCCGGAAAGCACTCGGCGGGCAACACTACTGGGGCGGGGCCGCGGCTACCACGACAGCGTAAGGGGTCCTGTTCTCGTCACAGTCCTTCCCTGCTCGGACCCTGCGTTCCAGCCCGCCCAGCGCCGTCCTAGTACCCGACGCCGAGGCCCCGCCCACTGCCGCCGGGAACGCCCCCTGCGCTCCGTCATCGGCCGGCGCCTGCCTCCGGCGCTCCAGGCACTGCCTTCTGGGTAATGGAGTGTCGGACCTGAATCCGGGTGGAACTTGGGGCGCACTTCCTGTTCTCTGAGCAACAGCATCCCAAGGCTCCAAGGGGGCGTGGCTTTGCTTCCTCTTAAAGGAGACGCACACAGATTTCCCTGGCAGTGACCTTCACTGAAAGGTCCGTAACAGGTGTAGGGGTCGAAGGTTCACTGAAAAGACTGGCATGAAGCAGATCGATTAACAGAAGAAAGGCATTCACATTTATTTAACGCATATATATGGACCCTTCAAAATGAAAACTCAAAAGATACGGGGGAAATTGTCCATTTTTACGCTTAGGTTCAATAAAATATAGACAGCTGTGTAGAAATATGGTTGCCCAAAAAGGGTATGATCTGATGCTAATAGACTGGGTAGGGAAACGCAGCAAGGCCTGTCTAGAAGCTTCCTGGCCTCTCGGAGCATGTATTCCTTCCTTCTGGGTGTGGGGCACCTTCACCCAAACCTAGCGAATCAGAAACTCGGGCCAGGCCGTGCTCGGTGCCTCCGCAAGTCCGCGGGAGAATTGCGATGCTGTCTCCAGGTTGAGAAGGGGACGCTCACTAAAACCCGGTGAAAAAAGTAGGTAATGTAACACTACACACCTCACTGGAAGTCATATAAAAAGTGCTTTGCACAGGGCCCGGCACACAATTACTATTCACTATAACATAGTACTAGTAGCGATTTTCATCATCATCATCATCATCACAGGCGTCTCACACTCATTGCTCTGAGAGAGCAAGTCAGAGATGTGCCCCTTGCAAGACTCATTTAGGGTATTTGTCAAAATATAAAACACGATCGTACAATCACTCTAATCCAGCAAGTAACCTCAGAGGTCATCATTGAAATTTTTACGTGGAAGCACGTGCACCTCTGTACCATTTGGCTCCTTTTCGAGATTTTATTTTTAAAAATAGACCATGCAGGAGGGTTTCCTAAATTATAGGTAGGCCTATCACCTAAAGGATGAATTCGTAAAGGCCCCTTGATTCAACACATGAGAACGTCATGGCTACTGCTGCCTTCAGGCCCAAGTGGAAAGTGGAGTCGACAGGATTTAAAGGATGTGACAGCAGCTGACAAGTCACGATTGATCTCTAGTTCTCAGGGACTTCACCTCCCTCCTTCCTCCCCTCTGGCCTTCAGGGCTGCCACACCTACATAGAAATGTCTGACCACGAGAAGGCACAGCCTGATGTTTAGCGACTCAGAATCACGAGGCACTGTCCTCATCGCGACTTAACCGGCCCATCACCTGAACCTGCAGTCCTCAGGTGAGCACCGAATGTCGTGTCAGGGAAGCTGGGCGTCCAGGAAGAGAAAAAGGGACTCCTGAGCATCTAGCCAGTTTCTAGCACAACCCATCAGCTTGGTTACCCACACCCATCACAGTCAAGCTTCTGTAAGCGTGGGTTCTGCATCCATGGATTCCACCACCCATGGTTTGAAAACATTCAGGAAAAAACAGATGGTTTGCATCTGTACTGAACATATACAGATTTGTTTTTTCTTGTCACTATTTTCTAAATAACACCATATAGCAGCTATTTACATAGCATTTACATTGTATTAAGTATTGTAAGTAATCTAGAGATGATTTAAAGTATACGGGAAGATGAGCATAGGTTATATGCAAATACTATGCTATTTTATATGAGGGACTTGAGCATCTGTGGATTTGGCATCTGTGGGGGGTCTGAGAATAAGCCCCGCATGGATGCTGGGGGATGACTGTATATTATTTCTCCTACACACTCTACCTGCTCTTTTATGCGACAATCCCAAATCCCCTCCTGTCATTGCCTCCATCTCGGTGTTAGAATTTCCGTTCATAGACTCGAAAGCTATGTACGAAAGGATAAGTTATTTGTCACGACTCATTCTCAATATATAATTGTGATTCAGGGACACAGTGAAAGGGATCAATTCAAACTGCTGAAGAAATAAATAACTCTAACCGAAATTTCTACACACAGCAGAAGTGTCTTTGAACAAACAGCATTAAAAAAAAACCATTTCAGACCAAAAAGGAAAACTTAATGCAAAATTAACCTGCATAACATGAAATTGTCAGTTAAGAAAATTCTATGCAAGGATGGTAGAAAGTGATCCCAGGTGAAAGATCTGTGCGGACAGAAGCAATGTGGATCCGAGAGGTGTACCTGTGGATTAAAAAAATGCTCATTAGCTGTATAAAACATGACTGATATCCCACTGTGAAGTTAAAAACATGGAATTATCACGTATAGCTTCAATAACACATATATTGATACGGAACAAATTCATTAATTTTTTTTTAAAAAATTGACAATAAAATTGGATGTATTTACCACATACAACATGACGTTTTAAAGTATATACACATTGTGGAATGACTAAATCTAGCTAATTAACATATTCCTACCTCACATCGTTGTCATTTTTATGGTGAGAACACTTCATAGCCACTCTCTTAGCACTGTTAAAGAATGCAACGTATTAACTACCTTCACCCTGCTGTACAATAGATTTCTTGAACTTATTCCTCCTAACTGAAATGTTGTATCCTTTGACCAACATTTCCCCAATCCCCCAAAACTCCCAGCCCATGGTAACTACCATTCTACTATTTTTATGAGATCAACTTTGTTAGATTTCACATGAGTGAGATCACGTGAAATTTGTCTTTCTGTCCCTGGCTTATTTCGCTTAATGTAATGTCCTCCAGGTTCATCAACACTGTTGCAAATGACAGGATTTCATTCTTTTGTATGACTGACTAGTATTCTTCTGGGTATATATGCCACATTTTCTTTATCCAGTCATCCCTCAATGAGCACAGATGGTTTCCGTATCTTGGCTACTGAGAATAACGTTGCAATGAACACAGGAGTGCAGACGTCTCTACTAGAGGTTGATTTCATTTCTTTTGGGTCTATGTCCAGAAGAGGGATTGCTGGGTCACGTGGTAGTTGTAGTTCTATTTTTATTTTGGGGGACCTTCCACACTGTTTTCCATCATGGCTGTACTAATTTATATTCCTACCAACAGTATGCAAGGGTTCCCTTTTCCCTATATCCTCCCAACACTTTTTATCTTTTCTCTTTTTGATAACAGGCCATTCTAACAGGTATGAGGTGGTATCTCATTGTGGTTTTAATTTGCGTTTCCTTGATCATTAGTTACGTTGAATATTTTTTCATATATCTATTTTTGCTTTTGTTGCCTGAACTTTGGGGAGTCATATCCAAAAAAATCATTGCTCAGGCCAATGTCATGGAGCTTTTCCTCTTTGTTTTCTTCTAGCAGCTTCACAGTGTTAGGTCTTACATTAAGTCTTTAATCCATTTTGAGTTGATTTTTGTATATGGTATGAAATAAGGGTCTAATTTCATTATTTTGCATGTGGACATCCAGGTTTCCCAACACATTTACTGAATAGACTGTTCCTTTCCTATTGTGTGTTCTTGGTGCCTTTGTTAAAAATCAGTTGACTCTAAAGGCATGGATTTATTTCTGAGCTCTCTATTCTGCTCCATTGGTTTATGTGTCTGTTTTTATGCCAGTACCATCCTGTTTTTGTGACAATAGCTTTGTAGTATATTTTGAAGTCAGGTAGTGTGATGCTTCCAGCTTTGCTATTTTTGCTCAGGATTGCGTTGGCTGTTTGGGGTCTTTTGTGGTTCCCAGTGAATTTTAGGATTGTTTTTTTCTATTTCTGTGAAGAATGGCATTGTATTTTGATAGCGATTGTGTTGAATCTGTAGATTGATTTGGGTAGTATGGACACTTTAACAATATTAATTCTTTCACTCCATGAACACGGGGTATCTTTCCATTTGTGTCTGCTTCAGTTTCTTTCACCAGTGTTTTATAGTTTTCGGTGTAGAAATCTTTCACCACCTTAAATTTACTTTGCAGTATTTTATTATTTTGTAGGTATTGTAAATGGGACTGTTTTCTTGATTTCTTTTTCAGATAATTCACTGTTAGTATATAGAAATCCTATGGATTTTTGTGTATTGACTTTGTGTCCTACAACTTTATTGACCTCCTGTATTGGTTTTAACAGGGTTTTTTTAATGGAATCTTTGGGGTTTTCTACATATAAGATCATGTTATCTGCAAACAGGGAAAATAAAGGACGCTCACTGAGAACCAAGGTATGATCTGGGAGAGAGAGGGCCTTCAACCTCTGCGATGCAGGGATTCAGACACAGGGAAAGCCACGGCTAGAGCAGAGAAAAATCACCTGAGGGAGGACGGGGTTTATCTTTTGAATGAATTCTCATATGGCAAGTAACATTATTCCTGTGGCTGAATGACATCCTACAGAAGTTACATTCAAAAGGTCTTTCCACAGTATGAGTTCTCTGGAGCCAACTGCAGTGTGCTCACGTGCGAAAGACCTTCCCACGTTTCTCTCCACTATGACTCCTTCAATGGCTAGTGGACGATGAGCTAAGGATTACAACTGCACATTCACGGCGCTCATGGGGCTTCTCCCCAGTGTGACGCCTGCTTTGAATTAAGGACAGCAAGTCACAAAAGGCTTTCCCTCCTTTACACTCAAAAGACTTTCCTCCAATGTCCTATGGTGCAAGACAAAAGCAGAGTGGTGGGTGAAACTCTACATTCCCTGCCTTCATAGGACTTTTCCCCAGCATTAATTCTCATGTGTCAATTAAGGAAGAGCTGTCACAGAAGGATTTTCTGCTTTGCACTCCAGCATTTTCCCCCCACTGGATAAAATGAGAATGGTCTCTAAAGGTATTTCCACATTTACTGCACTTACAGACCTTCTCTCTAGTGTGAACATGCTGGTTCTCTGGGACAGATGACCTGCAGTTGAAGGGTTCCACAGACTCGACATACTACTTTGGCTTCTCCCCAGTATGCATGCTGTAGTGTGGGATGAGGGTTGCCCTCTTGATAAAGGTTTTCCTACATTCATTGTCTTCACAGGGCATCACTCCAGTGTGAGTCCACTGATGGTGAAGAGGAAAGCAAGCATATTTTCAAATCGATTTGGTCATATACTGAGACATCAATGACTGTAGGTGTGGTGAAGGTTTGGAATAAGGTGTGAGTGTCTGAGAGAGCTGATATTAGAGACAGAGTTGACCAGAAGCCCAAGGCAGATTTGCAGATATCAATGAGGAGTCTGATAGCATCGGTCAGGCCAGAGATGTTGATAGTGTGACTAGGGTGCTAGCGGTGGAGCTGACTGAGCTGATGGAGGTAATAGATTCAGGAGAAGTGTATGATGTAAAAGAAATAGAACTTAGGAATGGCTAGATGTTGGGTTTGATGGTGATCGGCTGGGTTGAGAGGTTGAGCTGTTTGTTGTCTGAGGTGGTTTCTTGCAGAACTTCTCAACTTCCTGGATGGCAGGGCCACTCGCTACAACTGGTGAGGTGGGAGGAGTGGGCAAGATCATGAGTTCCCTCTTAGGCATGATGAATCAGAAATGCCTTTGAGACAGTCACATGGAGATAGGGTAAAGTTTTGGAACAAACTCCAAGGAGCTGAGGAGGGGTTGGCCAGAAACATGCAGCTGGCCATGCAGCCCTAGAGATTACTAGAACGGGAGACCATCAATCTGTGGTGGTGCCAACTAACACAGAGATGGCTCCCAGGTGCCTTCAGCAGCCCAGAAGGCCAAGAGACCGCCCCAGGGTTTTACATGACAGAAGGGGCACGGAGACATGGAGAGATGGCTGCTTTTGAGTGTCTGACAAA
>RJWJ010007674.1:0-56500 GCA_004363605.1 Indri indri | reverse complement strand
ACAAAGGCGACACTACGGAGTAGTGGGGAAAATCTGCATGACCTTGTGTTTGGCGATGAGTTTTTATTTTTTTTATTTTTATTATTTTTTTGTAGATGTATATTCTGCTTACATAGAGTTTTTAGATACAATCCCCAAAATTGTCGTAAAATGGAAAAATTGACTTTATTATAAAAGAAAAATTGTTAAGTTGGAATTAATTAAAATTAAAAACTTTTACCCAATGAAAGACACTGTTAAGAGAATGAGAAGAAGAGCTACATACTGAGATAAAATATTGAAAATCACACATCTGATAAAAGATTTAAATGCAGAATATGCAAAGAAGCCTTAAAACTTAGCAATAAGAAGACAGACAACCCAATTTAAAACAGGCAAAAGATTTGAACAGACACCTCACTAAAGAAGCTATATAGATGGTAAATAAGCATATGAAAAGATGCTCAACATTGATTATCATTACAGATATGCAAATTAGAAAAACCATGAGCTATCATTTCACATCTATTAGAATGCCTAAAATTAAAAAAAAAACCAAACAACTAATTTTGGGGAGGATGTGGAGCAACAAGAACTCTCTTTCATTGCAGGTGGCAATGCAAAATGGTATGGCTACCTTGGGGGACATGGTAGTTTTCATAAAACTAAAGATAGATTTACCATGCGACCCAGTAACTGCACTCCTAGGTATTTACCCAGTGGATCTGCAAACTTGTGTTCACACAAAGACTTGCATATAAATGTTTATAGAAGTTTTATTTATAATCCATAAAAATTGGAAGCTATCCAGAAGTCCTTTAATTGGCGAATGGATAAACGCATTGTGGTACGTCCACACTATTGAAAGCTATTCAGCCATACGAAGGAATGAACTATTAAAAAGCACTTGATTAACACTCTTGAAAATTGTCAAAGCCATCAAACCAGGTAAAGTCTGAGAAATTGTCACAGCCCAGAGGCGTTTAAGGGGACAAGATGACTAAATGTAATGTGGCATCCCGGATGGGATCCCGAAACAAAAAAGGATATTGGATAAACCTAAGAAAATCCCAATAAAGTCTGGACTTTGATAACTGTACATCAGTATTGGTTCATTTATGGTGGTAAATGTACCGTAGTAATGTAAGATGCTAACCATAGGGGAAACTGGGTGAAGGATACATAGGAACTTTCTGCATTATCTTTGCAACTTGTCAGGAAATCTAAAACTATACTAAATTAAAAATTTATTTAAATATAAAAAATAAAGCTTCTAGAGGATAATGTAAAATGTATATGACCTTGGGGTAGCAACACTTTCTTAACCAGAACCCCTAAAAAAAAGATTGCTAAGAGTTGGACTAGATTAAAATTAGGAACTTCTGTTCATCAAAAGACACCATTAAATGAGTAAAATAGAAAGCCCAGAGTGGGAACAAAATGTCTTTAATAAATATTATCTACAAAGAATTTATGTATAGGATAAAATATACACACATATACTTCTATAAATCAATAAAAGACAACTCATTTGGACAAATAAAAAGCAAAGTGCTAAACATGCGTAGTTGATGAACATGAAAATATGCTCAATATCATTAGTCATCAGGAAAATACAAATTAAACCCACTGACATACCAATACTTCTGATCAGACTGGCTAAAATTAGAAAGATTGAAAATACCTAGAATGTGTAGCACTGGAATTCAATGCTCTGTTAGTGGGTGTGAAAATTAATGCAGCCATTTTTAGAAAACTGTTAGGCAGTATCCACTAAAGCTAGACGTAAATATACCCTATGGCTTAGCAATCCCACTCTGAAGTCTATATGCAGCAGGTGCACAAGCCTATACACACCAAAGACATACAAAGTGTTTGTAGCAGTAATCTCTGGACTAGGGTGAGGCCAGTGAGGCACCTAGGATGCAAGATTTAAGGAGGTTGTCATTCTCAAGGTCATACGAGTGCATTGCGTATGGCCTTGAGAGTGAGTGCTTCCTTAAATTTTGTGCTCTCTCATTGCTTCACTGGCTCACGTTAGTCCTGACCCCTAGTAGCAGTATGTTTCATACCAGCTGTGAAACCCGACACTGTTAGTGCCCCTAAGGTCACCTGCTTCCCTGCTTCAGTGGCCACTGCTAATGGCCTGTACCTGCTACCTTCTCAGAGCACTGCTCTGGGACATTGGAACTGCCATTCCTGAAGGCTCCTGGGAGGAACCCCATACTCACTATTCAGGGTGGCCTGGAGCCAGGGCTGAGTGCTACAGACTGCAAAAGCCCCACTCCTTTGCCTTAAGGCAGGACAGATTCTGTGGTGCATTTATGCTCTGGAGCTCTCTATAGGATCAGGCTGGGGCTAGACTTTACCTGAACCCACATTCGTCCTTAGCCTCCCTCCTGGCCCCAGAAATTTCCCCATCCTGCCTCCCTTACCTCCTTACTGGTTTCTTCTAAGAGCGCTTCCTTAATGAATCACTTGGACAAGATTTCACATCTCAGGCTCTGCGTCTAGGAAATGTGACTCATGACAACCCCAAACTAGAAGACATCCAAATGTCTATCATAGGAAAATGGACCAACATGTCATGATACATCAGTACAATGGAAAGAAATGGGGATGAGTGAATTGTTGCTATATACAACCGTATAATGAAGCTCACGGTCATGTTATTTAGGGAAGAAACTAGGCATAGTAAGTGGATACCACATTATTACCTAATACAAAGTTCATACAGCAACCTAACTGACCTACGGCATGGGAAATGAGGACTGTGCTTACCTCTGAGGAGGAACAAGGGTACAGCAGGGTGTGGTCTAAGAGGAGTTTATGGGGTTCCAGAATTGTCCTATTTCTTAATTTGGGTTGAGGTTAGATGGGTGTGTGTGGAATTTAGGTAACATTTCAGTCCAAGCTCAATGGAGAGAAAAAAAATTATAAAGCTTTTATAAAATGGACTACAGATAATCCCCTACTTACAATGTTTTGACTCATGATTTTTTGACTTTATGATGGTGCAAAAGTGATATGCCTTGAGTAGAAACCATACTTCAGATTTGATCTTTGCCCAGGCTAGCAATATGTAGTATGTTACCCTCTCCTGATGCTGGGCAGCAGCAGTGGTCCCAACCAGCCACCAGATCGTGATGGTAAACGATGAATACTGTACAGTGCATTGTGTTGCCTGTGTTTCTGGATATTGTGCTTTGTGTTTTTGCATCCCATCATATCTACAAAATGCCCACCTGTGTCCCCTGCTTCTGGTGAGAAGAAGAATAGGAAGACAATACCCTTGAGATGAAACTCAAGATAGTTGCCCAGCATAAAGGCAGCAAGACCATAATGGCCATCACACATGAGTTAGGACTTTCACAGTCCACAACCTGGACCATCTTAAAGGATAAGAAGCGAATCAGGGATGCAGTAAAATTGTTGGCATCGGTTAAACCCACCAGCATCATGAAGAAAAGAGCTGGGCCTATCGATGACACAAAATAATTACCCCTCATGTGGTTGGAATATCAGATACAGAAGTGCATACCACTTCACCTACCAATGATCTGGACTAAGGCAAGAAGTCTTTTGTAGAAACTAAAAGAAGGTGCCAATGATCTTTCATATATGGAAATGTTGATAGCAAGTCATGGGTGGTTCTGACACTTTCATAATGTGAAGGTCAGAGGTGAGGCAGCAGGTGCCAATGCTGAAGGTGCCTAAGCTTTTAGGAAAGAGCTTCACAGAATTATAGTGGAGAGAAATATTTGCCAGAACAAATATTTAATGTCGATAAATGATCTTGTTCTGAAAGCGTATGCCAGAGCTTACGTACGTTTATCAAGAGTCCAAGCAATGCCAGGATTCAAGGCATTCAAAGAGCATTTAACACTGCTTTGGGATGAAATTGCTGCAGGGTTCAAATTAAAGCCTTTCCTAACCTACCACTCGGAGAACCCGAGAGCATTCAAAATGAGAGCAAGCATATACTTCCATTTATTACCTCCATAACAAGAACGCCTGGATGACATCATCATTGTTCAACGACTGATATTTGAAGTGTTTTATTCTACAGTTAAGAGGATATTGTAGGCAAAACAACATCTCATTCAAGATTCTTCTGATATTAGACAATGCTCCAGGGCACCCGCAGCTTATTGGGGATATGTATCCTGACATAAAGGTTGCGTATTTGCCAACGAACACAACCACACTAATTCAACCATTGTACCCAGGCACAATAGGTACATTCGAAACATACATTTACACCAAACATTTGTGCAGACTGTTGAAGCAACTGGCCAAATGCTTGAGAATTTAGGGAAGGTTCTAACATTCTAAATGCTATCCAGAATACAGCTGCAGTGTGGAAGGTCACGCAGCAATACATGAATGGCATTTGGAAGAAAATTTTGAAGACATATTTGAACACATTCAAAGGCTGAATGAAGAGCCTACTGTTGATGAAATAGTAAGTAACAAGACATTAGTGCTTGGGAAACAGCTAGAACTGGACATTGATGAAGAGGATATGCATGAGCTTGTTGGCATTGGGGTTGTGGAGCTTTCCAACAGGAACTGATCGACCTGGAGGAAGAAAGAAGTAGAGAAGTTGAGGCAGAGGAAGAAGAATTATACCAGAAACACCAAGAAAGTACACAGCAAAGGAACTGGTGGAGGCATTTGCTCCCATCAGCCGTGGCCTGTGGATGCTGGAAGAAAGGAAGGCCAATTAGGAGAGATTCACGAGAGCTGACAGGCAGATACAGGATGCTCTTGCTTGCTATAGAGAAATAGATAATGAAAAGAAGGAATAAACCTTGCAGTCAAAACTTGGTATCTTCCTGAAGAACACTACGCCTGCGAAACCATCAGCACGTGTCAGTTCCCTGGTGCCTTCCACCGGTGATTCTTGAGCCCCATCAGAAGAGAAAGAAATTGATGACTCTGTCACTGTAGCATCCCCACCACCCAGCAGTTAATTTTAGTTCAATGCTTCAAACATTCTTCAGGCCCTGTGCGCTTTCAGCTGTGTGCGTTGATGCTGAGTACCCATAAATCCATTCTATTTTTTACTTTTAGTAAGGTAGTTAATAAATTACATGATTGTACCTCCTAAATCTGATAAAATAGGCTTGGGTTAGATGATTTTGCCCAACTGTAGGATAATGTAAATGTTCTGAGCACATTTAAGGTAGGCAAGGCTAAGCTATGATGTTCGGGAGGTTGGGTGGTTAAATGCATTTTCGACTTACGATATTTCCAATTTACTATGGGTTTATTGGGAACTAGCCTCATTGTAAGTCGAGGAACATCTGCATTACTCAGTGTCCCAGGGCGATCCTCTCATTACTCCCTGTCCTTTACCCTGGCAGCCTGCTGACATGGAGCAGGTGGAGCAGCGTCCGAGTGCTGAATGGTTCTAGTTCGTAGGCTTGGTCTGATCTTTCACTTTCAAAGATTTATAACTCAAAATTGATAAGCTCAGCTTTCCAGATTACCTAACTAAAATTCCAAGTTCAATAAACTTCACACACCAGGGGGAATCCATTCTGCTAAGAAGGATTCTAGAAAAAACAGTGTTATTGCAAAGAAAATAGTGGCACAACCAAAAAGACCAAAAAAAAAAAAAATTGAGCTGTATTAAAAAAGGAAAGTCTGATGATCCAAAGCTATAAAATTTCATTCTACTTTGAAGGGAAAATGTCAGATGCCTAGCAGAGAATGGGAGCAGAAGAATGCTTGACATTTTTCGGTACTTTTAAATCACTGCAATTCTATTTCAATATTGTAATTAATATTGGTCTCGGTCTCCCACCTTGCCTGTGTAATATTCCTCAGCTGAAAGACCATGACCTTTAGCATCAGACAGAGTGGAATTTATTCCTGGCAGCACCATTTGCCAGCCACGACAGCAAACATGTCACCCAACCTCTCTAACCCTTAAGCTTTCTCATCAGAACAATGGGCATAATTACAGCCCTAGATCTAGGGCTGGGAGGAGGAAGGAGAAAGAGCCTGGGGCATCGTGGAAGTTCAGGAAATGGCAGTTCCTTCTCATTCCCTGCAGGCAGTGAGAGTCCTTGCTAGCATACTCTAAATCCCTTTGTGAAATGACTCACTGATGTATTTATTCATTCATTCAACAGATACATAGTGAATTTCTATTCTACACCAGACACCTTCCTAAGGCCTTGGGCACAGATGGGTAAATAAAATAAAGTCCCTGATGCCAGGGAGCTCACATTGTCCTGGGAGACACAGAGACAGACACAGACATATGCACAGAAAATGTAGCAGGTGACGACAGGTGCGTTGAGTGAAAAGAACAGGCTCAGGACACAGAAAAACACGGGTGGTGGAGGAAGGTCCCTCTGAGGAGGTCATTAGAGCAGAAACCTGAGCAAGGAGAGGGAGCAAGACCCGCGAAAGGTGAGGGAGGAGCATCCTGCACAAACTAACTCAGTTATGCCAAGCTTTCAAGGGGAGTTTTCTCCCATCGTCTTAAAAGGAGGGAAGAAGTGACTCATTTGATGGTTAAACAAAACCCCCGAATATAAAGGCAGCTCCTAAATATTTCCCCCAGGGTCAGAAGAAGCCCCTCTGTCCTCACCTGGAGGCTGTGTGAGACCCTTTTGCTGCTTCCTTCACCCTGGTGGCCATGTTTGACAAGTGTCTCTCTGTGTTCAGTAGGAAAAGCACAGCGGGAGGCACCAACATGCCATTTGGTTGCCTCAATGTTCCCCTGGGGGTGATTCTGGATCCGCAGAACCTTTTAAAATGACCCCTGAGTAGACCATCTTTGTAAAGGGATTGTCTATTCAGGGAGATCAGCAAAGGCTTGGGTTTGGGCAGAGGCAAGGCTTGGCTTCCATACCAGCTTCACTGCTTCCTAGATGCATGATCTTAGATGAGGCATTTAGCTTCTCTGAGCCTTAGTTTTCAAATCTATAAAATGGGGATTATAACATGTGCCTCATAAGTGTTGATTTTTGTTTTATTGGTTTTTATTATTGCTACTTTTTGTTGAATGCCTAGCCAACTGAGCTAAGTACTGAAAATAGTACCTGCCCTCATGGAATATTTTAATAGAAGAATGCAGACAATAAACAAACAAACCCAAATTTAAAAAAATAAGGTAATGCCATAGAAATTATCTCTATCCCATAATGGGATAGAGTGAGTGGGAAAAGGCTCATTTAGACACAGACAGAGGCTTTGGGGTGAGCCTCTCTGAAAAGGAACCATTTGAGCTGGTCCTGAGTGGTGACTAGGAGCAGCCACAGGGAAATTGTGAAGGTGAAGTGAGAAGGAGAGACTTATAGACAGAAAAAGCAGTTTTCAAGGCACAGCCGCCTGTTCCTTGGAGGGATAGCCAGGCACCAGGATGGAGGATTTACAGATGCTGTTAAACCATTTGGATTTAAATCAAAAAACAATGAAAACCATAGGACGGTCCTAATTAATGAAGGGGTATGATCTCATTTTATTGTAAAATTCACTCTGCCGCATGAGGATTCATTAAAAGGAGACAAGAGTAGGAACGGGAGGGATTTTTCAGATTCTACCATAGGCAGAAAGAGGATGTTGGCTTAAAGGATGGCGAGAGGATGGTCAGCAGCAGATGACTTTGGAGGTTGGTTTGGAATAGAGTCAAAAAGCTGTGCTGATGGGTTTGGATTTAGGGTCTAGAGAAAAGGGGAAAGAAAGGGTAATGACATTTATGCTTTTGGCTTAAGCAACAGGATGAATTATGTTCTTCAGAGAATGATGTACAACAATGTGTATGGCCTGTCTATAGTGCCTAGCTGTGTTACTGAATATTTGGGGGGTTGTGACAGAGACCAAATTCAAGGTGATTTAAGCATAAAAATGATATTGTCTCACACAGTGGGAAGTTAGGGGTTATACTGGTTCTATGCATAAATGGATCCAGGACTTCCAAAGATAATGATAGACACTGTCTCTCTGGCTGCTTCATGTGACAACCTGGGCTCTTTTCACCTCAAGTGAAAAATGGCAGCTGATATATCCACTATAAATCCATGCAACTGCAATATGAATGGAAGAGAAACTCTCTCTCTCCCAGAGTCCAAATGCTAAATACTACAGATTGAGTAAGCTTGCTTGGGTCAGGTGTCTTCCTGGGGACCACTTTCTGACTATCACCCAAGAAAGGAGCATAGTGATTAGCCTAACTTCAGCCAGCAGTCCCGTGCTAACTCTTGTGTGATTCATTACAATTCCTCTCCACCCTGGTTGCACCTGCCACTTCTCCCATGGAGCAGTGCATGTGTATCCCTTCCCTTTCACCTGGGATGCCCCTGCAACTTACTTTGATCCATAGAATGGAGTGAAAGTGACCTTCAGTCCTAGGTTTTCAAAGCTCTTTTATCTTCATTTTCCTGTTCTTGGGAGCAGGCTGCCATGTATAGAAGGTTGAGTTAGACCACTGAATGATGAGAGACCACACAACAGAGATGCCCAGATAGCTCCAGCAGTTTCAAGGTCTTTGCTGAGACCACAGACATTTGAGTGAAGCCCTGTTGAATATTCCAGCACCAGCCAAGCTTCAGCTAATTTCAGCCATATAGGACTGGTTACAGAACCCATGGAGCCCAATGCAAAATGAAAATATAGAGCTCCTTGTTCAAAAAGCATAAAAAAGTACCATTAAATGTATTAAAATATAAAGGTTGTTCCCTTAATTCATGGTTTCTCTCTCAACTTGTGGCATTTTTTATTTGCTATTTAATGTTGTTCTAAATAAAGAAAATTAAAATTTTAAATTATTAGCATGAATTTCACTGTTTATCTTCATCTCGTGCAATTACAGTTTTAGGCGCAAACATCAAAGCATTTAACTCACATACAGAAACACCAAAATTTTACAATTTGTATTTTGTGGCTTATCCCTGGTGAGTGTCTCCAGATGACCAGAAGAAAAGCTTGGGAGGAGGAAGAGTGGATCTCCCCAGGCACAGAGCAGACCAAAGGAGTCCTCCCTAAGGACATCCGTGGAGCGAGTGCAGACCCTCACAGGTGTCTCTGGGGCCTGCCCTGCAACCCAGGATCAGGCCTATGCCTAACAGCTGCTGGGCTCCTCCTCTCACAACTACTGGAATGATGCCCAGGGCCAGGCTGAGGGTGGGGAAGTCAAGTAGGCATTTTTCCATCCCATGGCCCGCCACCCCAACTGCGGCAGACAGGTGGTCCCCAAGAGTGTTGCAACCTCCAGGCCAGGGCACAATAGTCACCTGAGATGGGGGCAAGAGACTCAACAGTGCTGAATCACCCACCGAAAGGTGCCGTGGTGCTGCCAGCCCAGGGCAGGAGTGGCCACTACCATGACCCGCTCCAAGATGCCAGGGGGCGTAGATGACTGACCTGGATGGACCCTCTCTACACCCTGTGCCCAAATCCCCTTCCCTTGGGGGAGCAGAGGGTGATGGAAGAACAGGAGCCTCTCCTGCTGACCCAGCCTGGTCAACATCCCAGAGGAGGGCGACAGTGGTGGGGGGGGGCAGAGGCATGGAGAGGGGTGCCAGGGGGGGCCCAGACACCAAGAAGCAGGGAGAAGGTGGCTGGAAACCAGCCTGGGGAGGGAGTGGGGAGCCAGGACAGATACGGTGGGAAATGGGCCACATGTGAGCCTGTGTTCCAAGCCTTCTGTGAACACTCAGTTGTCCCATTATTCATAAAACACAAACTCAAAGGTAAATGTATTAGGAATTTCAAGATAGCTACGACAGCAATTAAACCTCATGAGGCCTTTCTAAGCACAGGGCTCTGTACTAATGCACTGGTCATACACTCGTGAAGCTGGCTCTGCAGCCATGTGAGTGACAACAGCCAACAGCCCAGAAGAACCCAGCCAATACACAGAATCGTGAACCAAGAATAATCTGTTTGCTATTTTTTTTAATTAAAATTTTTTTCTGCATATTATGGGGGTACAAATGTTTAGGTTATGTTGCCTTTGCCCCACCCCCACCCCAGTCAGAGTGTTAGTTGTTTTAAGACTGAACTTGGAGCGCAGGTTACACAGGCCCAGCTAAATTTCAGAGTGGCCAGCGATTGCTGTGTGCTTTCCGCTCTCTGGCACCCCTTTCCCCTTTATAAACAGGTGTGTCACGTGCAGTTACCTGGCCCTGTCTCATCATTGTACATTGCGTGTTTGGGTGGAAGCTAATTTGTCTTTTTAGTGCTCAGGCCTCTGGATCAACAGGTGCTGCATCGGAGGAGTGACATTCAAGAACTCACACCTAAGAAGTGTAATCTGTCCCTGGACCTATTAGATGGTGAGATTTTGGCCTTGGAGCCTCATGCTGATGCTACGATTGGATGAGACTGGGGATCTTGGGTGGGTCTGAGGGTATTTTGCACTCACGAAAGACATAAATATTTATAGCTGGGGGTGACGTGTAGTAGAAGGCTGCCAACATCTCTCACTCTTGCCTATGCATACTGCTGCGCTCATCAAGTCTCAGCATCAGGGTCCTCTTCCCTAGAATCTGAGCTGGCCTTGTGATTCATTTTGACCAACACAATGTGGTGGAAGGACATGGTGTGACTTTGGGGATTAGGTCTTATGAGACCTCTCAGCCAGCCCTGCGGAGCTCCCGGAAGGTGCAGCCAGGGCACCGTGTACAGCAGCAGGAGGCTCAGCCCAGCCCACCCACAGTGATGGGATGTGATAAATTATCCTTGTGTTGAGCCATGAAGTTTTGCTGTGTGTTAAACACAGTTGTTGATAACTGAAACACCTTGTACAGAATTAGAGTGGGGCTCTCTGATCAACAATCTCAGTGTGAACACATGGATCAAGGAGGCAGAGTAGCAGACCTAAAGAAAATGGACAAAATAGACGTGCTCTCACCACTGAATTCCACCCCTTGGCTGCCCTGTGCGTTCCTGCACCCCGCTCTCCATAAGTTCTAGAAATATGCCTATCTTAAAAAAAGAAAAATATCCCATATATAAATGAAAATGGACCCACTTCTTCCTCAAAGAGAGAAAACCCCCAAATGTTTTCAGTTATTATATCTAGTTCCAAATTCACATTTTTTTGATTAAACTCCTCTTAGTTCTCTTCAGGTATTTTTTTCATGATCTATCAACCTATGAGATTAGAAATTATTTTAACTAGTCTTGGCACATCCAGTATATAATAGTGGAAGGAAAACAAAAAAAGAATAAGGTCAAAGTTGTTTCCACCTTTGTGTAAAGGAAGAAGGGAAATGCTTGTGTTTGTACAGCCATCCTGTGGGACAGTATAGTTAGAATCCATTGTCTTAGTAGGACAAAGAGTTTCCTGATCAGTCAGCCTGGCCCATCCAGTTTCACTATTGGAAAAGCTTTCTTTTGTCTACTGTTCTCTGTCCCACATTTGAGACAGGCCCTAAGAAGGATTTCCCTCCCTGGTGTGCAATCTCTTTGCAGCACACTCCCCACGTCTCAGAGGCCTGGGGAGTTGTGCGCCCACCAACCTGTATTTACCAGGATTGAAGTTCTTCCTGCCGTACAAATCCCCCACAATCTCAGTCATCCATTGCTTGATTCAATTTCTCGAAACATCACTGGCTGGTCACCAAAGACAAGAGCTTTTTGAGTCAGAGTCCATGAATCTGGATACACCCTGGAAGTCTTTGTTCCTTATTAAGGGATTGCAAAGCTCTGCCTGTTCCTGTATTCCTCAGCCAAACGGCTTCCATCTGGGTGGCTGGCTCGGCAGGAGGCAGAGCTAATCTGTCCCTCTGCTCTGCCTTCAGGCTGGAAATCAGAGTGTGCAGAGAGGGCATTCTGGAGGAATACTAGGGGTCAGGCTTCCCCGATTTTCCAACTCCTTCTGGGCCACGATCCTATTTCCATTTGTATATCCCAGCTTCGCTAGCTTTATTGGGGTATGGAACTGGGCTTTTGCAAATTTACAAGCCTCATAAATCTGATTCTCAGTGATCTTGGACAGCTGCCCAGAGGCAGAAAATGCCTCTAAACAAAATGTCCACCAATTCTTTCCTTCTTTAGAGAGGACTGGCTTGGACGAAGGGTTGTTCCTTCACTGCAGTGCAATAGTGGAAGCCGTATGAGGAGCAAAAATCTTCCTAACACTCTGATATCATCTACCATGGAAATACCTCCCAATACCCTGGTATCATCTACCAACGAAGTGCTTCCTAACACCCTGATATTGTCTACCAAGGAAATACTCCGTAACACCCTGAGATTGTCTACCATGGAAATACTTCTTAACATCCTGATATCATCTACCAAGCCCTCCAAGTGCCAGTCTCAGGAGGTTTATTGTCTGAGGTCGTAGAGACACAGACAATTTAACCCACTGCTCTGCCACCACTGCAGAAGAGGGACTGCCAGCTTCCCAGACGCAGCAGAGGACTCCCCACCTGGACGCAGGTAAGCCCATGTTATGGAGCCTGCCACGTCCAAGCACCAATCTCTCAGTTAAACAGAACTCTCTTAAAAGAAATCAACTAAATGTAAATTAGAAAGAAAGGAAGAAAGGAAGGGAGGGAGGGAGAGAGGGAGGAAACTATAGGCTTAAACAGAAGGAAATCCAAGACAGAAACTGGCTACAGGCACATCCAGATCTAGGGGCTCAGCCTATGCCATGGTTCTGCGTTTGTGACAGCGTTTGGCTTGCTTCCCTGTGTGCTGACTTCATCCCAATTGGGCTTTCATCCCAATTGGGTATCCCACATCTGGATGTTCGCAGCTCGTGATTCCCCAAAAAGAACATTGATTTCCTAGAAACTATATATCATTTTTCACAGAAAATGATAAAATCATTTTTCATAGAAAACTTTTCATAGAAAAGTTCTGATTCTCCTGCTTGCATCCCACACCTGGATTTTGTTCTTTACCCTAGGCCCAGAGAGGGCAGGAGCTGGGGATTGGCAGCCAAAGTTGGGGGAGAACCAGTTTCCTTTGGAATTAGGAGTCTGAGTGGAGAAAAGAAATTAACACAATCAGTGGCACCTAACATTTCTATCACAGAGGTAGACGTGTCTTTATGTTTTGAACCTGAGTTAACCCTGAGATTTCTCCAGCTGGAGAGGAAAAGGAGATCACTCAGTGAAGACTTTCAACCTGTTCCATGACCAGGGACTTCCAGCCATTTCTGGGAGCTTGGTGGGGGCAGAACTGCCTTCCTGCTCATATACCCAGGCCTCTCAGTTGCTTTTCCTACTGGAGTTTGGCTTCCTGATGTCTGGGACTCTGTTGCTGACACCTGCCAATGGCCAGTGGAGGATGCTATCCCATAACCACCCTGAAGGTTAGGCACAGCCACGGTGATCGACAAAGCTACTAAGTGTCCTCTGCTCTAGGACAAGGTATCCCTCCACCCCGCTGTGCCCCTAGGCCCTAAGACACAATGGCTTTGTGCTTCCAGTGTCTCAAAGAGTCTTGGGGCAATAGTGCCCTTACCCCAAACTCAGGCAGGAAGACACGGGGCCTGGCTGGGAGTCCACAGACAGTCTTTGTGTCAGGCCCCAGCTGAAGTCTGGCCACTGTTCCTCTCCAATGCAGGACCTTTGCCCTGGAACCAAATGTGCCTTGAGGGTGTCTCTCCTTTTAGAACAAGCTCTTGCTCAGTTATTTCTCAGACTCTCAGGTCAACAGATCCCACGGGGACCTCTGCTGGGCCTGCCTTCTCACCCTCTGATCTCATTTGATTATAAAATGAGTGGAGTCCCTCCAGAGTTTATCTCCAAAAGAAACTATTGCCTGCAGTTGCTTTTAATCCCAGGGAGTTACTTGGTGGAGACCCTGTCTTTTCTTTTCAGAGCCTAGAACGTGTTCCAAAGGCAACAGTGATGTCAGTCCCCAGGAACCAGCCACGGTGAAGTCAGCAGTGGCCAGCCCGGCCCTTCCTCAGAGCCGCTTCCAAACTTAAAGGCCCTGAGGTTAGCAGGGAATAAAAATTGCTTCTTTTTTACAAATATTTTTTCCTGGTTTTATTTTTAAAAAGCTACGTGCTCGAGTGCTGGAAATATGAAAAATGCACATTTGTGAAAAAGAGACTTAGATCGCCCGAAATCTTAGTGTTAACTGCTCTTCACATTTCAAGTCACTTAAAGTGACTTGAAAACTAAGCAAATTTCTGGGCAGGAAGTCAAGAGGAAGTGTGAGTCCAGGCGTGAGGTGATCAGTTGCTGCCCATTTCGTTACGATTTTCTGCCTTCTTGTCAATGTTCATTTCGCCCTCAGAGCTTCTTCCCGGTGCACCTGAGGCCGGTGTTTATGGTTCATCTCCAGCAGCAGAAAGTAGAACCACCTCCATCCATGGTCTAACACTCTCCTGGTTGGGCTAATTGGGCTCTGGTGAGAAGGAGGGGGAGGGGAACGAATGCAGCTTGGGGCACCACGCTCCCTTTGCAAGAGTTTCCTGAGTTTTAAAGGACAACGTATGTAAAGGCACCATACTCCTGATAGTTAGTAAGTGTTGGAAGTAATTACAAAAAGTGTGTTGCATCAGCATTCTAACTGTGCGGGATTATTAATGCATGCATTCTTTGTGTTTAGTCTGGGGCTCAATGTTTCCTCAACTATAGGCAAGTACTTGCCAGAGAGGTTACAAGGTACTTTTAATGTCCAGTCAAAAGAACAAGAACAGAAAAGGAGAATCCCAACATGAGGCAGGAGAGGAAAGGGGAGAGATCTTAGCCAAAGAGACTAAGTCAACGTACATACTAAAGAGGTCGGGAATAAAGAGGAAGACGGGAGAGCGAAGCCCAATGGCCTGGGAGCTGGAAGGAGCTGTTGGGCCAGTGGATGCGGGAGATTCTGGGATGGGGGCAGATTCTGGAAGGGGCAGGGATCTGGAGCAGGGGCAGATTCTGAATGAGCGGGGAGTCATGGAAGGAATGGCAAAAGGCTGAGAGGGATCACAAATTGGATCTCTGTCAAAGTTCCTCAAAAGACACAGCTTGGAATTGCTTTCTGGAAAAAGACACTTTGAGGCTGGACTGGGCTTCTTTAAATGTGACTTAATGCAAGAGGCTGGCCCACATGTGGACACAGATTGTACATGGATTGCAGCATAATTTATATATGATCTCTGTTTTCCACTAGATTACAAGATGCTGGAAAGTACAGAATCGCATGTCTTGTTGATAATGTTCAGCAATGCTGCGGTAACAGAGGCTCCCGGTGTCACCGAATTCAGTTAGAATTAGAGGAGGTAGCATGGTGACTGCAATCTACTAAGCACCCTCAATAACCAAACGCCACACACACAAAGTGGAGGGAAGGAAAGTTCAGGGGGATCAAGATCCTTGCCCAAGGTTACAATTTATGAGCGAGGGAGCCCGTGTTCAAATCCCGATCTGTGTGACCGAGGTCCATTCTTCCGACAGCAATCCACAGGGACTGAAAGAAAGCAGGTGTCCCCAGCTGGGAGCGGGGGGAGGTGCTAACTGTGGACCAGTGAGTGCCTGCCCTGCTCTATGTAAAGTCCCCACTACCTTCCCACAGCCCCTGGAGCGCATGACCCACGATGGGTGCTGAATAAGATGTTCCGTGAATCCATGAATGAGTAAATGAATGAGATAAAGAATCAGAGACCAAAGGGGGCTACAGAGAGTGAGAAAGGAGAGAAGAGAGAGAAGCAGAGATAGAGAAATAGGACAATAAGAGAACTGGGGAAGAGAAGGAGAGATGCACAAAGAATAAAGTCAGATCCAGAGTGTCAGAAGAGAGAAACACACAGGAGGGAGAGGAGAGAGACAAAGAGCCTGGAAACATTGAAGAATATTGTCGGAAAACAGAGAGATCGAGGGCGGGAACTTGAGAGAGACACGCAGGAGAGAGGGAGGCTGAGGACCAAGCCTGGCCGCGGGACACGTGGTGGGGATGGGTGTCTCTTCCCCAGCTGGGGACAGTCAACACGGCCCCATCGGGCAGGGGCGATGGCAATGTGCTCGTGTCTCAGAATCCACATTTCTGTCTTGAAGGACCCGGTGCACAGAGATGCTGGGGAAACGCATGCACACTAAACAAGGGGCATAAAAGCCCCCAGAGTAGTTGTAATGATCTTCCGGCTCTTTCTTCAGAAACAATCTGTCCCCTGTGACCCGCCTGAGTGTTCTCTGTCTCCTCCTGCCCTCACACAATTGGGCCTTCAAATCCTATTTCCAGGGTTTCCCCTCCCACCTGTCCCGCACAGCCCCGCGCTGCCTGGCTCCTGCTCCGTGCTGGCTCTTTCACTTTCAAAGACTGGAAAAGCAGAGCGTTTGCTGAATGTAAATGGCGGTGGTTGCATCTGCAGCTGGAAGGCCATGGCCAAGGAAGATGCAGGACAGACCTACACGCGACGGCAGAGAGGGAGCCTCTGAAAGTGACAGCAAGGTTCCCGCAAGTCCGAGCTCCTGCAGAGGAGGTGGCTGAGAGCAGCTGGGTGGTGTGGGTTGGCGACGCCAGTGCTGGGCACATTGCACATGTCAGAGTGTGATCGTCCTGGCTCTCGTCTACGGTCACCCACTTTCCAATCTATGACATGAAGATATTCCATCTAGATGAACATCTAGGAAGGAGACAGAGTCGGGGGAGGGAAGGGCCGGAATAGAGACAGAAACCCGTTGTGTGACTTCAGACAAGCTACTTAGCTTCTGTGGGGTGAAATAGGGAGACATAAATACTCCCTACCTCTTAGTATTGTTCTGAAATTAAATGAGCTGACTCACAGAGATCACGCAGAGCAGCGCTGAGTTGTAGGCAGTGCTCAGAACGTGTTACTACCGCTGCTGCTACTGCTGCTATTGCTACTGCTGCCACGGACACGGTTACTACTATCGCGGCTGCTAGGAGCACTGCTATTACCACTGCTGCTTCTACTACCATTACTACTTTTACCACAGTAGCAACAGAGTGTCACATGGTGAGGAGGCTGAGTGTGCTTACATGCTAGCTCCGAGCTCTTCCTCTTCTTATAAAGCCACCTGTCCCACTCCTGTGATAAGCCATTAATCCATTAATCCACGAATGGATTAATCTATTCATGAAAGCAGAGCCCTCAAAACCCAATAACCTCTTAAAGGACCTACCTCTCCACACTGCCACGTGGGTTTTGGAGGGGACAAATATTCAAACCATAGCAACTGGGGAGATGTGATGATGATGGGGATGAGGAGCACAGGTGCTACTCAGAGCATGCTGAGAAATGTCCTCCACGCAGGGACAGAGATGTGAAAGTGAATTGCACACTGTCTCAGGATCAGGGCTGAGACACCCAGTGCTGCTGGCAGCCCCAGTACCAACTGTGCCCTCCTTTCCCAGGGGCTCTGATGTGGCCTTTGTCACCAAGCCATCTCCATGTGGCCTTTTCAAAGGACCACTAGGAAGCTGGGCTTTCCTGCCAAAGAGCCATCCCAACTGCCTGCCTTCCTGGCAGCCCCTCCACCCTCTCAGATGCCGAGGAGCATGTGTGCATCTGCTCAGCTGCAGAGTCTAGTGCTTGAAAACGAAAGGATGTGGGTCATTCCAGGCTGGTGACTCCTGTCACTCAGAAGCTTCTGGATTACCTGGTCCCTGAGCACCCATCCCAGCCACAGCCCTGGCCCTGCAGTCCAGGGGTTTGCTGAGAGAAGCAGAGTCCAGGGGCTGAGGCTGGTCCATCTCATTCCTTGGGTCTCATTGAATGTTGCTCCCTCATTAGGGTCTTTCCCAGCCTCCTTAACCATGTGGATCAGCCCAGTTATCCCCCTCACTCCAGAACGTGGGCTTCCTCCCCAACGTTTCCCTTCTATTTGTGGTGATGTGCTTATCTGTCTGTTACCTGTCTGGTTTCTTTCTGCATCAGACTCTAAGCTTCATGAGGCAGTCCCTTCCAGTAAGTGTGGCATCCACCGTGCCCTACAGCATGCTTGGTGCATAGTAGGTGATTAATAAATATCTATGGCAGAATGAATGCATGATGGCTTTTAGAAAAAGAAAACAAAACCAAAAAACCAATACAGTCTTCCACAGAACCATAGTGTCTGAGCACTGGATGGGGCTTTCACAGCAGCATTTACTACTCACCCCTTTCTGAGGTCCCAGCTGCAAATCTGAACAAATTGCCACATCTTTCCTCTTGCATAAAGCTGAAGAGGTACACTCTGGGTGTCAGCTGCTTGTTTGGTTTATTTAGGAAGAGTTTGTTGAAAAGACACATGCCCTAGGTATTTTGGGACTAGGGTCCCAGTTGTATCTAGTCCCTGGCATTGCAGGCGGGCTGAGCAAAGCACTTCTATCCTAGCGTCAGTCCTTCATGACGAGCCAGGTGAGGTGGATTACACAATACTTAGCACCTGTGCTTTTCAACCTCATTTTGTGTTCTTCTGTTCCATGCTCTGTTTCCATTTCTGCTTACTTGCTCAAAGCTGAAACTTCTTGTCTAACTTTGCTCACTAATGAATTAATGTCATCATCATGGGTGATGACTTATTATAAAAGAGTGAGTCCAGTCCTCTTTTCTCTCTCTCTCGTCCCTCTGCCCGCCACCATGGGATGACGCAGCAAGAAGGCCCTTGCCAGCTGCCAGTCCCACAGTCCTGGTCTTCCCAGCATCCAGAACTGTAAGAAATAAATTTCTGCTCTTTATGAATTACCCAGTCTTTGGTATTCTGTTATAGCAGCACAAAACTGATGATAACACCAGGATAGCATAGCTAATAAGTGGCCAAACCAACATAGGAATCCTGTTCCACCTGATTCCAAGATACTCCCGAGCTAGGACTAAATACTCCTGCTCTGGCTCCAAATCTAGTGCATCTCTCACCATCTTGTTGTGTTAGATTGGGCCAGTCTCCTTATTCCTCAGAATGGATATATGATGCTAGATGGTTGTTACAGTCAAATAGGAAGTCATAGTGGAAAGCATGCTATAAACTATGAAGTGATGTGCTCATGAATGGTGTCATCAATGTTAGTTCATTATAAAAACTCATTAAAGCCTTAACATTGGGCTTTCATGGGACAGGGGTAAGAGCAATGATGGCGGTTATCACGTTGATGCAACCCCAAAGCCACCCTTTTACTTTTGTTGTTGCCTTCCTTTCCAGACCCCCCCCCTACAGGTAGCAATGGCCATGTGGGCCACTGTGCCCAGTGGAATGTAGGAAGTCCTGAGTAGAACTCTTTAAAAGAGACTCAGCTAGCATGCCCTTCAGCCCTGCACTCACTCCTTTGCTCCTGCACCATTTCCTCTTCTCCCTGCCTGATGTGAACATCAGACATGGAGATGCTGCAGCCCTGTTGGGACCATGAGGAGAAAAGTCACAACATCAAACAGGGAGATGCTAGGGGCTGGTCCCCTAGTGATGGCCAACACAAGAGTGTCATGTGAGACAAATAAATCCTTTGGAGGTGAAACTCCTGTTACTTGGGTTGTCTTTTTTTTGCCATTGAATGCATACCTAATTGACAGGTGAGGATTAGATAGATAGTCAGAAACAAGGTGGGTGAGGAGGGGAGGTAGGAAGGAAGAGAAAGTAGCTAAAGTAGCCATCTCATACCACGACATGTGCACAGAGACACCAGGAGAGGGTGGTTACTTGACCAGTATGGTGGTCTCATGATCTGTATTCGAGTCCATCCATCCTCCAGCTCATGTTTGGAAGGAGGTTTCAAAGACTGCCAAATGCCCGTGACCCAGAGTGGGCATTCATTTACTCATTCAGAAAGCAGGTCTTGAACGTAACTTTCCTCTAAACACACATTGCCATTGCTAAGTGCTTCACATGCATAGCCTCATATAATCCTCCCCCTGCTGCTGAGAGGATGAGTGCTATCCTAACCCCATTTTACAGATGAGAAAACTGAAGGCTAGAAAGGTAAATCCCACTCCCAAAGTTTCTGACCTAAGACTCAAGCCCATCACTAACTCAGAGTTCTATGCTTTCATTCCTGTGCTATACTGTAAATCAAATGTCTGCCCCTCTCTGAAATCCAGCTGGGGCGCACACACAGAATTGTTCAATCTCTTCTCTGTGGTCCCACATGCCTACCTAAACCTGTGCAGAATCAGGATGTAACTGTTAATATCAGGGACTTCCCCAGCAGAGCTGTGAGAATCTTCTCAGCCGGGGCCAGGCCTTACCCAGCTTCATACCCTGGCACCTAATAAGTTTTCTGAATAAATATCAGTTGGAAAAAAATGAGTTAACTGATTAAATAACAAAGGTTAGATTTGGCACAGCCAACGAGAGGGGCTGATAGAATAAAATGCAAGCCCCAGCCACAGGAAACAAGAACCTTCTGCATGATTAGCATCTCTTCAACCTTTTGCACTTTTAATTATATAAGTTTGAATATTAATGAATTATTAATTTATTAATAACAATTTATTTTTATTGTTATGCTATTTTATGTCCATTTCTATTTGTGTCTCACTTTTGTCCTATATCTGGAATCCATCCCAAAATGTCTAGGCATGGTAAAATCTAGAAGCATTTCTTTCCACATGGCTTACGAAGGCCCCGTCAAGTCTGGAATACATCTTCTCCCTTGTCATGGCAGATTTGCCAAGGGTAAGAAATAATAATTATGTGTGGAGCCCAACGAAGACTGCATATCTCATTAATAGCTGAGATAAATTGTGTACACCCTCAAAGCTGGGTCGATAATGATTCGTCAGACTTTGTTACCAACATCTTAAAAAGCTGATGTGAGTCACGGAGAACGATTTTGCACAAGATTTGTCACCTTGATCTGCACAGGAAATGAATAACTAAATATAAAATGCTATTTTTCTGTGACTCATAGTTCTTTCAAGCTGACAGACTTTGTAAAGGGATATAATCTTCTCTCTATTTCTAAAAAGTGTAGTCGAGGGGTCTGCTTCTTAGTTTCCTATCAACCTGAAGAAGGATTGGAGAGAATACCTGTAAGTCCCCCACAAGGAATAGTTTTGTCGTTTCTACTTTTTGACAATGTTCACGTTGGGAAAAGGGGCCATTATCAGTGGGCTCTGTTTCTAGGAAAATGATAGCACCAAAATATGACTATCCTCACCTTAGGATGCTATAACTGGGTTGTTTCCTTCCTACGACATGCACAAATGATTACATTTGAAAATTAGAACTTATTGCAATCCTCCCCCATCCACAAATGTCCCTCATACATGATTGTAGCAGATACAGATTATCTTCTATGTACCTAGGCATTTTTGATTCAATTTTTGCACATTTCAAGGCATTCCTCAAGATAATTTAGGAGGAGAGATATAGAACCATTAGCATAAAGGATGTTGAACAATTAGTTTTAAAAAAAAAAAAGTTAAAGATTGTTCTTAGTTTGTGTATTCCCGGCAAAAAGTGAGCAGAATGTGCAGGCATCTTACTAAGACTCTGTGGGAGTTACATCCTGAACTGTTTCTAAAGATGAAGGAACTTATAGCTAGATATTTATGTCATGGAGTGTATGATATTGCTCAGCACAGGGGCCGATCGCCCAGGTTTTGTGTATGGACAAATCCACGTTAGAATCCTTGTTCTGCTACTTACTAATAAAGCAGCCTTGGGCACTTAAATAGTCCAAGCCCTCGTGTATGTGTGTGTGTGTGTGTGTGTGTGTGTGTGTGTGTGTGTGTTTCATTTGGAAAATGGACACAAAATACCACATTCCCTGTTGGATTATTTTAAGTATTGAATGAGATCATTTAATCTCATTGAAAATATCTAGTATTGCCAATGGAACCAAAAAAACACTCTGAAAGTCTTAGTTAACATTATTGCTACTATTACAAGATACAAATTATTTTACGTAATGTGCTATTTCACTGGTAACTGCTAAAATAAAATCTCTAAGTGATGTCAAACCTTTACTCATGACCTCACCCCTCCAGCTCACTTCGACCTTCCTATACATGTTTTCTTAACTACGCATTGCCCCTGTGAGAACTTCAGGAACCCACTCCCTAAAGGTATGGACAGTGGAATGAACCCTGCAAAGCTCACAGGTTGCCAGTTCCTATATTTAAATCTCTATCCCCTTGGCTTTTGCGACATAACTCTCCTGGCCAGATTTGCATCTCTTGGCATTCTTAGTCCTCCCCTCTCTGCCCTCGTCTTTCTCTGCCCATCCACTACGAGCTGGTGATTCACCGGAACCTTGGCCTTCCTCGTATCTAGATCCGCTCTCTAGATGATGGGACTTCTGTTAATGGAAACAAACAAACAAACAAATAAAAAACCCATATTCTGTAAAATAATTTAAAGAGGTTTATTCTGAGCCGAATGCGTATGACCAGCCTGGAGCACATGTCTGCCTTAAGAGGTCCTGAGAAAATGTGCCCACAGTGGCTGGGTTACAGTTTGGTTTTACACAATTAGGGAGACAGGAATTACACGTAAGATCTTTAGTGAGTACGTGGAGGGCGTACATTGGTTTGGCCTGAAAAGGCGAGGCATCTCAAAGGGGGCAGGGGCAGGGCTTACAGGTTATAGGTAGATTTAAAGATTCTCAGATTTGTAATTGGTTAAAGAAATGAAGCTCTGTCTGAAGGTTTGGAATGTCATAACTTACGATAAGGATGTCTGTTAATTAGAGACAAACCACCAGACATTTACCTTGACTGAAACTCCAGTGATCTGTTAAGTAAAAGTTGATGGCCTGCAGGTGTGGTTTAAGCTTTGCCTTGTATAGCCTAGGGCCTGTTAGGGATTTTGCATCTCATTGTTAGAAAGGCTATCTCTAAGAAGGGAAGGGTTCCTTCTCATGGCTGGCCACTCATCTTTAGAGTAATTCTGGGATCCCCTTCACCAAGAGGGGACCCGTTGAGTCAGCCGGGGGGCTTAAGATTTTATTTTAGTTCATACCTCTTTTGTGACTTCAAGTACCAGGACATGCAGGTGAGTCCCACGTCTGTACCTCCTGCCTGACCTCGCTCCTTAACTTCGGTCCCTAATAGATCCGCCTTGCCGCTGGGCTTCTCTGAGTCCCCACTAGCATCTTACACCCCACATGTCCCCAAGCTACCCTTCATCCCCCACCCCCACTACCTATTCCATTGTCATCTAACTCAGGTAGGAGATGCCACAGGAGGTCGCCTCTATCCAATCCTCTCCTCCCCTGCCGTGTCAGAGACTCCCGTTAATCTTGTCTTCTGAATGTTTCTGTAATTCATCCCACCTCATGATTCCTGCTACAAGTACCCAGACTCAGTATATCTACCTCCTAACCAGTCTTCCGCGCATGATTCCTGCACCCCTGCCCAACCTCCCATCACATACGTTTTCTGCTCTGAAACCAGAACGATCTTTCTAACATGCAAGTGTAGGGGTGAGGGGAAACTTCCTCTTTGCCCAGGAAGGTTTGCTAAAAGATCAACTCACAACAGAGCAGATTAATGAGATAAAGAGATTTATTTACCATGCACACGGGGAGAATCAGAAAGTGATTACCCAATATCCCAGTGGGGGCCAGAAATTTGTATACCCTCATTTTAGAGGGGAAAGGGAGATGAGGAATGCAGGTAGTTCTGTCCAGGGGCAATAAATGGCTACTTGGTAGAATGAATGAATGGGGGAACAGATTGACTTGTAAATGATTCTCTTTGGAAATTAAATTAACCTGAGAGACAGGTATTATATTTAAAATGATTCAGGCCAGGTCTGGTTGCACTCTTGGTCTTCTTTTCTGTAATAGATTGAGATAACAGAGAGGGGAAGGGAAGTGCATTGTTCTTGTCGGTGGGTCTGTTTTTTAATGAAGACAGAGAGAAAGCCCCTTGCAATGCCTGTTGATCTCTAAGGGCCTTTAATTCAAAACACTCTTTCTACCAAGGAGTCATATTTTGGGGTGAAATTTCCTGAGCTCCTTCACAGGCTGATGGTATCAGTACCACTGCCCCCATTTACACCTCACAATGACGTCTCCACGTTTAGAGCAGTATTTCCCTCTTCAGGTGCTGCCAAGACCCGAGTGTGAAAACGCTCAGGGCAAAAATCACTCATGCTCAAACATCCGTGGGGAAGGTCGCACACTGTGCCCACCCTCGCCCCAACCCCAAGCGGTGACTGAATCTGCATAGCAGCGTCAACAGAAAAGAACCTAAACTCTGTAAAATAGTGTAAAGAGGTTTATTCTGAGTCGAACACATGCAACTATGGCCGGAGAGCCACGCCCAAGAAGCCTTGAGCAAGTGGTCCCACCGTGGATGGGTTACAGTTTGGTTTTTTACGTTTCAGGGAGACAGGACTTACACAAAAAATCATAAATTAATACATAGAAGGTGTACATTGGTCTGGGCTGAAAAGGCGAGACATCTCAAAGCTGGAGCTCACAGGTTACAGGCGGGTTTAAAAGTTCTTTGACTTGCAATTGGTTAAAGAAACGCAGCTTTGTCTACAGGCTTGGAAATGTTTTAAGTTAAGGAAGTCTGTTCCTCAGAGACAAGCCACTGGACATACATCAAGAATCAAGTGATCTGTGAAGTAAACTGATAACCTGCAAGTGTGGTTTAACCTTTGTCTTACGTGGCCCCAGGCTTGTTAAGGATTTCGTGTCTTGTTGTTACAAAGAATAATTCTATAAGGGACGGGGCATAATGAGGCCTGTCTGACCTTCTCCTTGTGGCTGGCAACTCAGCTTTAAGGTTTTTCTGGGATCCCGTTTGCCAAGAGGAGTCCATTCAGGCAGCTGGAGGGCTTAAGATTTTATTTTAGTTCACTAGAGCAGCCTGTTTAATTTTTTTTACTCTAATGTTTTCAAGCCTCATTTGGTCCTGTCCTTCAGAACCGGTGTTTCAGAAACCCAAGGTCTCCAGCAGGATGCACATGGCCTTCAGCATCAGGCCTGTCCTCTGTCTCTGCAGCCTCACGTCTTATCACCCCCAGCTCCACACTTGATGCTCCAAGAGAACGATCACCAGGAATGGCGAGTCCACCCCCTCCTCGGCCGGTCGGTCCTTGGCCGTGTCAGCCGGCATGCTGGGAGCACGGCTGCCCTGCAGGAGGCCACACAGAGCAGCGGCGAGTGGCGGACTCTTGAGCCAGACACATGAGGTCAAATCTACACTGGCAATCTTGGGCCATTTACTTAATCTCTCCAGTCTCCTCAGTTGTAAAGTGGAGATGATAACCAATAAATCCTGCCTCCTAGTGATAGAGAAAAGGAAAATTCCACTAAGCAAAACCCCTCCCCATGAAACTGCTAAACTGCTTGCAGCAACTTCTGCCAAGGTAAGATAAGACAGGAAGACATTCCATAGAAACTCTATACCAGGAACTGGGGTCACTCAAGACCCTGCCCCACTAAAGATAACCACATTGTAACTGTTCCCTATACCCTCCCTAAAACGAAACGTATAAAAGACTGCTACACTCTCAGTTCGGGGCTCAGAATTTGGTGGCAAGCCCCCTCTGAGCCCTCTGGCGTAAATAAATGTGGCTCTCTCCACCCTTTTCTTGCCATTCGGTTTGCTCTCGGTCAGCTCTGCTGTAACACTAGGGTTGTGGTGAGGGTTAAGTGAGTTATACATAAAGCACTTAGAACAGGGATTAACACCTAATGACTTCTATGCACACTCAGCTAATACTAACCATCAGCAGGTAGATAACTACCACAAAAGAGGCAGGAAATGTGCATTTACGGTCAACACAGCCTGCCTGGAATTTCCTCTTACTGGCTTCTGCACGCCCCACATTGATTGAATCCCCTGCCCCCAACACATAAGCCCTAAAGGCTGTGATGGCCTTCTAGAGAGCCCAGTCTTCAAGCTGCCCTCTGGTCCCTCTCCCTGGAGTTTCCGTCCTTTACCTTGGCCCAGTCCTTGGGAATCCATGCTCACAGCCTGCTCAACTGCCCCAGGCCACCTCGCCCACAAGTCCCCAGCTCCTCCTGAGAGAAGACATGAAGCCCCTCCCTGTCCGGTTACACAGCCCCAGGAACACTCCCAGAATTGATGTGCAGCAAACCAACAGGCACGACCGTCAGTGAGGCAGTGGGGAGGTGAGCAGCGGCCCCATGGTCTCCACTGTCCCCTCATTGGTAAGGGCAGTTGGCATGTTCTCAATCTGTTGTCACACGCAGCGCAAACCCAGCTTTAAGACGAGCCACCACCTCCCAGATCGTTGCCCCTAAATCAATATTTTAAAACTTCGAAATATATTGGTGGGTGTTAAAGTCGATTTAATGGGTACTTCCAAGATTTTTTAAAATAAAAGAGTATAGAATGAAATAGAATGGAATGGAAAGAATGGAATAAAATACAATGGAATGGAATGGAATAGAAGAAGCATGCATGCAGTAAGGTAAGTATTGTTGTGTGGTATATTTAGTCTTGTTTTATATATCTTTTATATGTGTGTCTGTCTGTGTATGCACACTGGGGCATGACGTAAAATATATTTTCTTACTGTGATCATGGGACAAGGTATTTTAGAAAGCACTATCCTAAGCCCCTATATAAAAAAATGTTGGAGCCTTATTGACTGGAATTATTCATAGCTCTCTCTGTGCTCATTCTAAGATACGAAGCTCTTAGCAAAAAGAAAAAAAAAAACAAAAACCCAAAAAACAAACAAAACCTCCATAAATCAAAAGCCCTGACATGTTTCCTCGTAAGCACACTTCAGTGGCATCATCTTAAAGAACACAGAGACTGACCTGTGTTCAGAGCCACAACCTGAGGGTGGGGCCAATCCGTCCTCACGGAATAGAGCCATGTGTGTTCTGAAGATGACTTGGCCACACAGGCCAGGAGTCTTTGCCTCCACAGAGATTTTCAGTAACAGTGGCTGATACAGAAAAGACTTCCTGGGGATCCAAAAGTCTACTTCCCATGGGTGACACATTTACACATCAGGAACTTGGAAAATATTTGAGGAATGAATCTACTTTCCCCTGCTCCCTCCTACTACACCCCACCGTCTACACTTACAGACAAACCCACCCACATGCACTCTCATCTTTGCTTTCCTCAGCATTTTATTTTATTTTTTTCTAGGTCAATGGTTTTCATGACATTTTTGGTGGCAGAACCTTGTGTTTCAAAGGAAATCTTTAACAAGGCTCCAACATATAAAACAGATAAAAGCACTAAATGGATTCCCAGAGCATTTAAATCTCCATTTTTTCGATAGAAAAAAATAACTATAATAGTTTGGGTTTTTTTTTAAAGAGCCCCTGAAGCCTATCTTCAGAGATTGGTTTGAAATGTGAGCACCTGAAACTGTGGTCAGGCAGTTAACATTGTCCTGAGCGGCCCCGAGGCTGGACTGAGATGGCGGAGGAGCAGTGTTTTGCTGAGAGCTGTGCAGCCCTCTGCTGTCATTACTAGCTGCACTTCTGCCAGCTGGACAACCTTAGACAAACCATTCAGCTTCTTTGGGGCTCCATTTCCTCATTTATGAACCGCCAGGGTTAGACTGCAGGATCCTGGACTTCCTTTACGCTCCGTATGTCTACAGAACTGATATGGGCATTGTTCGTAATACCACAATGCTCATACTCATCAAAACGCCATGGTTTGCAGTGAAAGATTTAATCGCCCCTGCAGGTTTCTCCCAGTTGTTCGATTTTATGATCCACCCAAAGAGGTTCTACCTGTCTCTCAAGAAGTTTTTACAATCTTTAATACCCAAGCCACTGAGAAACTCATCTTACCGTGTCTCACTGAGTCCTCCTAATACTGACAATAACCATAGCAATGTTTTTAACACTTGACAATCTACAAACGCTTATCTTCATTATTTCCTTTGATTTCCACAATAAGCCTATGTCTCCATTTTATACCTGAGAAGGCAGGTGCAGAGAGGGAAGCTGATTTGCTAAAGTTATCAGGCAAGGAGAAGGCTGGAGCCCAGACGAGCTTGCCAAGCGGGGGCCCATTGGGAAAGCCCTGATAGCAGGTCAAAGAGTCTCCATTTTATTGGGTCAGCAGCCCAGAGCTGGGAAAGAGACAAGTTACTCGATCAAAGTGGAGAGAGATTTAAATCAGGCAGACCAGGAGAGAGGCTCCTCCGGACACCAGAGAGATCCGATGGTGGCTGCCCTGAGGTGGAGGCTGCAAGGTAGGGGAAAGGGAGCATTTCACTCTTATCTTTCTTTCAGGGAATCCTGAACCCTGCAACTGAAACCTCGTTCTTTAGTTCATCCCATAAAGAAGTGCAGACTAGCTCCAAACTAAAAACCAGTCTCCGTCTGCGTGTGAAGTGCAGAGGGCAGAAAGAAGGCCCTTCTCCCCTCTTCATCCTTCATAAAGCCTTTCTCTCTGGGTTCTCTTTCCAACCGTTTGGTGGTTCTCATGAGTATTAAATGCATCAGAGAGGCTCCCATTCCCTGCCTCAAGCTGGAAACTGGAACCTAAGAGGCACAAGAAGGTTTAGGTCAGTTTTGTGAAGCTGCCAGATCTGATGGGCTAAATTTTCATTCTATTTATTTTATGGATTTCAAAGGTTCATATTCATTTAACTGTGAAAATGGAACTATTTGCAAGTTCTTTGGAAGGACAAAAGCTGCACTGTGGGCAGCAGACTTAGGCCTAAGCCTGAGAAACCGCTAAGGAGTAAAATGATGTTGAATTTTTCAGGGTCCTCCCTAGGGGTGGAATCTGACACAGGGTGGTAGAGCTGAAGGCATGAGAGATATGTGTGTGGCCCAGGACATGCTTGAAGCTGGTGTATTGGCTTCATGCAATGTACAACATTCACAGCCGTTCACACTTCTCTGGTACTGTTGCAACAGTGATAAATTTCAGCGGCCATGTCATCAGATATCTTCAATGTGTTAGATGTTGGAAATGCTCATTCTACCAGAAATTCAGAGACTATTAGAGACTCCGGATTGCACAAGGGTCTGAAAATACCTAAGCAATGGAGGAACATGCAACATGATAAGGGAGCATTGCAACCACCCCACGTACATTCAAAAAGTCTTCACAGATCAGAAAATATTTCAACTCAGTCTTAAAGGGAGGACTTTGCCCAGTGGTTATGCAAGGGAGGACATTCTATGCAAAAGGAATGATAGTTGAGGGTATGCAAAAGTATAACTGAGTCTGGCATGTTTTGTAAGTCCAAGTGGTTCAACAATGTTGAGTCCTCCTCTTGCAAGGGTTGGGGCATGACATGGGGTTCCTAAGCCAGAGCAGGTTGAGGAGAGTGTCCACAGAGGGCTGTGGTCTGGCATAGGGTATCAGAGCCTAAGCAGAGCAATGAGACCATCTGCACAAGAGAGAGGATGGTGATGGCGAGGCGATCTAGGCATGATTGGGACATAGATAGGGGGGTTGATCAAATAAGTAATGGTATTAAAGAAAATGGGAGTCATGTTTCTCACTGTCAGAGAGGGGAATGACAACTATAGCAAAGAGAAGACTAGAATAAACTAGAATAAACCCTATGGCAATGGATTGGAATTGGATGTATTGCTATGAATACAGAAAAAGAGAGAAAGAGAATGTTTTGGGGTGGCAGAACTAATATTAAAATAAAAAAACACAGAATATTGACACATGCGGCAGCTGATTTCAGATGGAAAATTTCTGTTGATTTATAAAAAGTTTGTTAACTCTTTCTTTTGTTGTGTCCAATTTGTTGTTAAGCCCATCAGTTAATTTTTTACATCAGATGTTGTACTTTTTAGTTCTAGAATTTTCATTTGGTTCTTTCTTATAATTTATATTTCTCTATTGAGACGCCATACTCATTAATTTATTATCACTACATTTTGCTTTAAGTACTTGAACATATTTGTAAGAGCTGCTTTAAAATTCTTGTGTGCTAATCTGAGTCATCTCAGGATCAGTTTTTATCAGCCATTTTGTTATAGATTACATTTTCTTGCTTCTATGCTAGTCTATTAATTTTTATTGTATTCTAGACATTGTGATGCTACATTGTTGAGAGTCTGGATTTTGTTGTTTTCCTTCATAGAATGCTAAGTTTTGTTCTGGCAGGCAGTTAATTTATTGGCAGATTGATCCTATTAAGGCTTGTCAGGCTTTGCTAGGGTGGTTCTAGAATTCCCTTACTTTAGGACTAGAGCAGCACTGCTGCTAAAATGTGGCCTTTTTAGAGTCTCAGTCAAGGTCTTCTCTCCACTCTGGATAATTGAAATACTTGTTTTTCTCAGTACTGTCTAATATCAAAGATCTATGTGCATCTCATAGCTCCCCAGAAGCTGTTTTTTCCAGGCCTTGGGTAGTCTCGCCCTGCCCATGTTTATTGTAATTCCATCCTATGCCTTAATGGGGATACACAAATTTCTAGAGCCCTTCCTTGATGTAGCTCTGTTCTTTCTGTTACCTTGCCACTTCATGAACTTTAAACTCCAATCTATGCCTCCCCAGCTTAGCAAGCCTGTTGTGCTCTGCTTGGATTCCACTTTTCTGATCTATGCTTCGAAAAGTCAGGATGATCCTGTAGCTCACCTCCCTCAGGTTCACCTTTAATCCAAGGCTCTGTGCTGAAGCCTTTCTGAACCAAAACAAAAGGGAGTGACCTGCATGGCTAATTTAATCATTATAAACATCAAGCCCGTTTCTCACTTCCCTCCGGTGGGTTTAGGGAGTAGTTGGCTAGATAAATCATATGGAACATATGGAAGCTTTCAAACTATTTGCAAAGTTCCCTAAAGTGTCACAAGGCAATGCGGTAGGGTGGCAGAACTGGTATCTCTCCAATAGGCTAAGGGTTTCAAAATTAGAACTATAAAATTTGAGTTTAGTCACTTTGATTCCACACACACTATTGAACACCTACTATATTATGTTCCAGGCCCTGTGCTAGCTTCTGGGGGTACAGAGATAAATGAGACATGACCAGTACCCTGAAGGAGTTCATGAGAGGCAGGGCGCTGCACAGCACAATGGTTAGTGCAATGATGGAGGGTCTATAGAGGAGCTATGGTGGAGGCCCCAAGCAGGAGTGACCCATCTAGCTTGAAGAAGCCATCATGGGTGCTGAGAATCTAAAAGGAGGTGATGGGTGAGTTGACGTCTGAAGGATACACAGAAGTTGTTCAGAAGTGAAGCTGACAGAAGTGAAGCATCTGCCGGAGGAAATAGCCAGTTGAAAGGCATAGAGGCTCAAGCCCTGCAGCAACTATAAAGAAAGTGCAACCTGCGCGATGGCTATACTAGCTATACTAAAGTAATAGAGCGTAACTGTCTACATTAAAGGAATAGAGTGTTCTGGCAAAGGCAGTGGGTGCAACCCAGGGTTATATCAGGAGATATAGTCAGAGAAACAAGGCCAGGCCAGATTATCACATGGCTTTTTGCCATATGTAGGCTCATAAACATAGATTTGTTTTGTGTGTACCTGTAGCTATCGATAGTACAGAAATTAGTAGTATCTATATCTCTAGTTATGGGGTTGAGATTCCAACTTCACTCTTCACCATCCAGATTCCATGTGAAGTTTGTAGTCCCATTTCATACCTTTGAGACCACGGATGGAAGCAGAGAAGGGAGCCAGGGTGGCAAAGGAATCTGAAAGCATCTGATTCTGGCCATGGCAGCCAAGACAGGCCTTCCCCTCACTCCTTTGTAAGGGAAACATCTCTACCTCTTTCCTCCGTTGTTTATTCCTGAAGAAAATTATGGCAGCTGCAAGTTCTAACTATCTGACTCTCAGGCAGTTCTAATTCAAAGACTCATTTTAGAGTTAACGAGGTGTGTCCTCTGGGAAATAGACGCTGAAATGGACATTTCTAGGCAGAAAGTTTATTGTGCCGTCAGCAACAGCACTGGTAAGGAAAGAGGGAGACGGAATTGGGCAGGCGGCCACACAGTTAAAACCAAGGTTTCAGTTGAGTCCATGGAGAGTTCCGAAGTTGGCAGGACCCTACCAAGATTTCACATATTAGGTGATGGGCCAGGCCTGTGTTTTCCACTTCAACCAGTCATTAGATGCATTTTCCCCATAGGGCAAAGAGAAATTGCCTAGAGGGACCTAGCTGTGAGCTGCCAGCCCTCCCAGACTCCTGGGTGCTGCCTCTCAGCTTCCACCACAGGTGACCTACCATGGAAAGTTCTGCCCCTGGAGAAATGATAATTAACCAACTATTTCGACTCCAGAAATGAACAATAACATACGGTGAGGATCAGCCAGGTGGTATAAACAACCTGTTTGATAGAAAACGGGACCCAGGAGAAAAATAGAATGTGCACGAGGAGCATGCTTGTCCCCTAAGGGATGGTCGAAGGAACTGGCAATGTGCACTTGTGGGAGAGAAGACTGGGGAGGGAGGTGAGGCCCACCTTTAAATAGCTGAAGGGCTGGCCTGGGAGGAAGGCTCTAGCATGTTCCTTGGGGCCTCAAGAGGGTGGACTTGGGTGGAGTCCTTGCTGCCAGCTGCCCCCACGACGACCGATGCAATCATTGTGTGGAGGGCAGAGCTGGAGCCTCTGCAGGATCCTGTGTCCACGACAGCAGCTGCCCCGATGGAGGTGGCATCTGAGGGAGGCTAATTCTCTCCTCCTTGAGCATGACTGTAGCTCAGGTGCTGATTCTCAAACCAGCTGCACATGTGAAGCTCTGGGGAGCTTAGAAAAAAAAGATCCTCAGCCCCAGACAAGTCAAATCTTAATCTCTCAGGACAGGGCTGGGTCACTCTTATTTCTTAAGGGCTCCCCAGATAAATTTGATATGTAAACAAGGTTGCAAACCCACTGCGTTAAGATGTGTCTGCCCTGGCAGAGTGTCCTTTGCGTGAGAGGAAATGAGAAGGGTCGTTTGAAGGGTACATGAAGCAGCTTCCTGTTGCATAATAAAATCAATAGGAAATAATTAATCCTGAGGGAGTCAGCCACAGTAAAACACAGCAAGCAAAGTGATCGCTACAAGCAGGATCTGTGACACTAATGCTGACTGCATTGAACAAGAGGAACTGAAGCTTTGTTTTGGCAATGCGATCTACTGCTCTATTTTAGTGAATTATGTGGCCCAGCTTGATGGGAATAGAGTTGCTTTCAACTTTTTCATACAAGAGGGACTGTTCTCATAAGCAGCTCTTTAGTCCTCCAGGGCTCCAATGCACTAGTAGCTTGTTTCGGTAACAAAAGTAATTTATATGTATTGAAAAAAATGTGGAGATATAGGAAAAGGTAAATATAGAAAAATATAGAGAAAAGTATAAAGAAGAAAACAAAATTTTTCTTTAATCCTATTATTCCAAACTAGCCATTTTTACAGTTTTCTATAATATGCACAGATAACACACACTCGCTGTGTATAAACACACACATGCACACGCATATCTGTATGTATTTATCTGTCTGTGTATTAGACACCATACTAGGCAATATTGATAAATTATTTGAAACCTCAAAACAGTTGGAAAGATTATCTCATCTGGGATGACAATAATAGTACCTACCTCATGGGGTCGTTGTGTATTAACATTAGTTAATACATGGGAAAATGCTTGGAACAGTGTCTGGCCCATACTACAGTGTCCATAAACATTAGGAAGAGAAAGAGAGAAGGGAAGAAAGGGAAAGGGGGAAAGAGAGAGGGAAGGAAGAAGGGAGAGAGGGGTGGAAGGAGGGAGATGTGAGGAAATTTGGCCATGTTAGAAAGAGGCAGAAAGAAGGGGAGGACTTAGAGTGGGGTTTTCTGACCTCAGCGTCACTGTCATGTTGGGTTGGATAATTCCCGGTCGTGGGAGGTTGTCACGTGATTAACAGCATCCCTGGCCTCTGCATACTCCACGCCAGCAACATCCCTTCCCCCAAGGCACCGCAATCAAAAATGTCTCCAGACATTACAAAATATCTGCTAGGGGGAAAATTGTCTCTAGGTGAGAACCATTGACCTAAATCCATCATATTCTAATTCCTGTTCTTTCATAAAAAAAAAAAAAGAAAAAATCTATTTTAATCAAGTGCACATGTAAAAAATCACAATTCAGATCCACACGCAATTTTATATTCTGCCTTTTCACTTAATGTCACATCGTGCTAGTTCTCCACAACATTAAATATTCATTATAAATGTCACTTTTAATGGCTGCATCATAGTCCGTCCTTCCAATGCACTATCATTATTTTAATCACACACTACTGTGAAATAGGATGTTTCCACTTTGTACTCCTATCAAAAAAAAATCATCCCCCAAAATGCACACACACATAAACAAATCTTTGTCCACATTTCCACTTCTTTTCATTGGTAAATTTCTGGAGTAAAATTACTGATACAAAAGTAATCAATATCCTACAGTGCCTTGATATATATTGTCAAGTTGATTTCCAAAACAGCTGTTGGAATTCATACTCCCACCAGCATTCAGACTGCACTAAGCACAGGATTTGGCATGAGTTTGAGTTGTTCTAGCCAAAGGGGACTTTTAATCTAGACTTCATAAAGGTCAAAAATTAAAAGTTAAAAAATAAAGTATAGCACATGCTGCGTAATGAGTCACGTTGATATGCCACAGGTAATGTAACTGTGCATAACTTCAATAAACTTCACAGCAAAGTAGAATGCTTCTGACTTGAACTCTGTTTCTCTTCACTAGGGGACTGATGGAAACCTTAGATAGCCCAGAGAGGAAAATGTTCCTCTCATTTCCAGAGGGTTATCAGCCAAGCTTGCAGCCACAGGGAGAGGGTTGGAGTTGAACTGCAAGGTTAAGGCTGGTGGCTCCATTGGCCACACGGCAAGCTCAGAGCCACCCAGCCAGGACGGACACCTGATTTCCATCCAACTTGAGAGTAATGTCCAAATCCTCTATAAAAGGAGTTACTTCTTTTTGTAATATTCTAGAATTCTTGCAGTAGGCAGAAAATGTGCTGCTTCACTTCTCCATTTGGGGGAAAACTTTAGAAACAGAAGGGGAACTCAGATCTACTTATAGGCAGTCATGGAACCCCGAGTCAACTATGGAAACTTCTGGGTCCAGATGTTAGAGATGCACCTGGTGGGGGCAGGGACTCCAGCATCCCTGAAGGCTGGCCCGGCATAAGTGCTCTCGGACCCTGAACTCCAAGCCTCTCACAGGTATCCTTCCTATTCTATAAATATGCTGGTAGGCTTCTTTGACAGTATTTATAGTCAAGTGAAGATTAACAGAGCTAACGAAGAAGACTGGTTAATCCCAATGGGCTGTTGGTACAACCAACAGACCCGAATCTGTGCGTTCTGGATGGTCATTTGACAAGTCATTCAATTTTGCAGACATTCATTCTACAGGCTTGGTTTGAGCCTCCACTGGATGTACCGCAGAAGATGAACAAGGCACTGCCCTGCCCTCCCAGAGCTTAGAGTCAAGAAGATTTTTAAAATATGCAATTATCTAGAATGTTAGGCATAAAGTTAAAAAAAAAAGTCTATTATAAACAAAGTGTCCAGAGACTTTATTGCAAGGACACGAGGACTGCAGCAAGCATGATATACCACTCAGCATCTGCTGGACACGTGTGTGCGCGTGCTTCACACAGAGTCAGCTCATCTAACTCCCACAATGCCCCTGAAATTGGCACCATCATAAACAGCTTGTCCAAGATCCCACAGCCAGTGACTTGAAGCATTGAGAGATGAGCCCCGCCAACTGGATCCAGAGGCTGTAGGCGTAAAGGCTGTGCCGTGCAACTTCTTGCAAGCTGGGGTTTTAGGAAAAGCCTTGTGCAGGAAATCAGGATGGAGCTTTAAGAGATAAGAAATGAAGGACGGAGCTCCCAGAAAGATGGGCTTGGGAGTTACGCCAGATAATTTGTACATAATCAAGTAAGCAATAGGGAGCCAAGAATATTTTTGAGCAAGGGGATCCCATTATCGAAATTGAACTTTAAGAAGATGAATCTGGAAACACCATGTAGAAGGAAAGAAATGTTGAAAGTGGGGGCAGGGAAAGAGGTGGTAATGGGATGGGCCAGGGTGACGTTCATCAAGGTACAGGGATGAGGGAAGCGTGGTCATAAGATAAATACCCAGTCATTACTGAGCTTGGCACTGCGTTCTGATTCTCACGCTAAGCTGGAAAGGAAGCTACTGTCATCCCAAGTCTGCAGATAAAGAAGCCAAAGCAGAGGGGGATTAAATACATTACCTAAGATTCACGGCTTGTCAGAGACCAAACTGGGATTGAAACCCTGCTCAGTCTGAATCCAAAGTCATTCTTTCTAATATTCCCATGCAAATTGTTATCCAGCTTCTTCTGCTCACGGAGATGCAGCCAGAACAGCTGCCCAAAACAGGCAGAATGGACGCAGGACAAGGGCGGGTTCCTGTTGTCCCCTTCTCTTCCACAGCGCATGCAGAGGTAACTGGCATGGAGGCACCATATAGCCTGCTGTTTGTTTAGCTACAATGTGAGTTTCGCTTCTGCATCAGAGAAGTCCCTTTGGGACAGTTGCTGGGGACTTTCTGCAGACCAGGACGGGTGGGGTGTTCTGCTCAGCCCTGCAGGCTCCTGCTGTGCAGCCTTTGTTTAGGCTCAGAGCTGCTGTGCTCCTTCAAAGACTGACTCTTGCCATGGCTTCCAGAATCACAGAGGGAAGCGAGTGCCTGGTGACAGGAAAGTGGTGTACGTGGAGCTGTAGGCTGGATTCCAGCTTTTACACACGTGTGTGCACACACACAGAGGCATCGAGCAATATCCTATCACAGATTTAGCAGATAGGCTGGAGGCTGGACATTCATTTATTCTCTCAGAAAATCATTTTTTATCGAGTAGTTAGTATATGCCAGAATCATTTGTGGTAAAAATATTCTGGGTGAATAAATACACTAAAGTGGCTTATGTTATATAAATATATGATGTGATGTTATTATGAGGCAACATCCCGTCACCTTTGCCATAGTCTACTGGTTAGAGGTAAGTCACAAGCTCTACACACATAAGGGGAGGGGCTACACAAGGGCATGAACACCAGGTGGCAGGGGCTGGGGCCACCTTATGTTTGTCCAGCACAGAAGAAAAAGGGCTGTGTGTCAGTCAGGGTTCTCCAGAGAAACGGAACCAATAGATTAGATAGATAAATAAATAGATAATATGGAGGGGTGTGTGTGTGTGTGTGTGTGTGTGTGTGTGTGTGTGTGTGTAGGGAAAGAGAGATTTGTTTAAGGAATTGGCTCTCACAGTTATGGAGGCAGAGGAGTCTGGAGCTCTGCAGTCTGCAAGCTGGAGAACCGAGAGAGCCCACGGTGTAGCTCTGGTTCGAAAGCCTGCAGGCTTGAGACCTGGGAAGAGCAGATATTTCAGTTAGAGTCTGAAGGCAGGAAAAGACCAATGTCCCAGCTCAAGGCAGCCAGGCAGGAGGAATTCGCTCTTCTTCCCAGGCGGGCTGGACTTTTCGTTCTCTTCAGTCCTTCCACTGATTGGATGAGACCACCCGCATTGGAGACGATTATCTGCTGCACTCAGTCTGCCAGGTAAATGTTAATCTCATCCGAAACACCCTCGCAGACACACCCTGCATACTGTTTGATCAAATATCTGGGCACCCTGTGGCCCAGTCAAGTTGATACCTAAAAGTCACCGTGACAATAAGGGCATTCCGAGGGCAGGGGCAGGTGTGACAAAGCAGGGGGTGGGCCGAGACCAGGGTGAGGAGACCCTCGCTCCGAGGGCTGTGCGGGTGCAGGCCAAACCCTTATGGCAAAACAAAATAGCACGAGGATGGACAGGGGTGGAGAAAATAAAGGTGAGCACGGAAATCAGTAAAATATAGTGGAAAATGTATTTATTATCACAACTGGTTGCAAGAAATTAATAATGATTACTATTTTGTGTTTTAAAGATGATAGAATTAAAATTAATAACAAGTAAGACACAGGGATATTTAATAAGTAAAGCATCTGAGATAACATGTGCTTACGAGAACAATTGAGATAAAGAATAAATTTACAATTTGTTAGAAAAATGTATAGCTGAATGTGAATATTGAAAATATAGGTTAACTACAGAAAGAATAGAAATATTTATTCATCGTCATGCTGTGAACATATGTATCACACACCTACCCTGGGAAGGTGGACAAGACAGAAAAGTCACTTTTTATATAAACTTTTTAATGTAAACTATAATGTATTCTTTTTATTTATTTATTTTTAAATTTCAAAGTATTAAGAGGGTACAAATATTTTTGTTACATGGATGCCTTGTATAATACTTAAGTTGGGGCCTTTAATGTGCCCATCACCAGAACAGTGTTTATTGTACCCAACAGGTAAGTTTTTACCCCTCACCCCTTCCCACTCTCCCCCATTCCTGGTTTCCAGTGACCTTTATGTCTCTTTGTGCCTGTGTGTGCCCATCATTTAGCTCTCAGTTATTAGAGAGTACACTTGGTGTTTGTTTTTCCATTCCTGAGATACTTTGCTCAGGATAATGGTCTCCAGTTGCCTTCAAGTTGCTGCAAGAGACATTATTTTATGGGGATGAGTAAAAACCTACCTAACGGGTACAATGAACACCACCTGGGTGACAGGCAGACTTATAATCCTGACTCAAGCATTACAAAAGCAATCCTTGTAACCAAAAACATCTGTACCCCTGTAATACTTTGACATAAAAGAAGGATATTATTTTATTCCTTTTTATTGCTAAGTAGTACTCTACGGTATATAGATACCACATTTTCTTAATCCACTCATGAATGGATGGGCCCTTAGGTTGATTCCACATCTTTGCAATTGTGAATTGTTCCACGATAAACGATAATATATTCTTATAGTAACCTTGGTTCTGGGTGACAATGCTGAGACTCGATTCAGACTTTTTTCCCTAGAAATAGGTGGCTCATACAAATGGTAGATAGGGTGTTACATAGGAGGAGGAACTCATCTTTGGGGTGCTTCTCTGATGGCCATGAAAAAAAGAAAGTTTTCTTGATGAGAATCCCGATTTCATTGTCCTTAGCAGTGAACACATTTGACATATGACACACGTCTCTGGCCCATGAGTTTAACATGAAGGGTAACAAATAGCTGGGCTTTAACACAGGCACAACTGAACATGAGAAGAGGGACCCTGGGTGGGGCCACAGTCCCAGGGAAGACCCAAGCACAGAGTGAGCTCCAGGACCAGATGTGGATTCAAGCCCCATTCTCTTGTCTGGACCTTGAACAAGTCTGTTAACCTTCTTCTGACTTAATTTCCTTATTGGTAAAATCAGCACCTCATAAGCTTGCTATGAAATAGCATGTCATAGTGGACAGCATCACCCTTTGAGAGCTCTCCACTGACCAATAGTAGGTGTCCAAATGCTGATGGGAGCCCCTCGAATACTATTTCTGTGAACACAGCTTAAGCTCTTTGAGGGCGTTTATTGGGTCTTATTTACCTTTGAATTCCCCAGTATTGTGCCAGGAACATGGTCACCTCTTAACAAATATTCCTTAATTGAACTAAATAGAATGAAATTGGATTGAATTGACAAAGCCACAACCTAAACATGATACAATTAGAGAACAACAGGAGAAGATATCTCATTAAGGGTTTTTCTCTGCTTTTGTAGAAATATAGAAATTCAGAAAAGAGGGAGAGGAAAGTAGACTGAACAGATAGTTACTAGGGACAAGCATTTACTGAATACCTACTCTGTGCCTGATACTATGCCAGCCCTTCTCCCAAACATTAGCTCATTAACTCCTAAGAGCACACGGAAAAAGCATTACTACCTTCACTTAATAAATGAAAACCCAGGGGGTTAGAAAAGCGAAGTCACCTGCCCAAGGTGACCTGGGGGAAGTGGCCGGGCCAGGGTAAAAGCCCTCCCTCTCTACCGTATCCCCCCTCCCACCTTCTTACTCAGCCCCAGGCTGGGGGCAGCACCTCTGCTTCTTCCCTTCGATTTCTCTTTTGTTTCTTGTGCCACATTAGTTGAGCTCTACTCACCATGCCCATTTTCAATTATAGCCTGCAAGCCAGGGCTTTGAAGAACATAATTTATTTTCCCAGTCAGACCAAATGGAAAACACAACTATGTGTTTAAATACTAATTAACCTTTCACAGTGTTCTCTCTCTCTCTCTCTCTCTCTCTCTCTCTCTCTCTCTCTCTCTCTCTCTCTAATTCCCCTAAAACAAAAGCTTCAACATGCAAGACAGTTCTTGCCACAATTTCTTTCCTTGACTCTGTCACTTGGAGGTCTGCAGCATACAGCCATGAGGACTTCGGCAATTGAATTTAAACTCCTTTAGAAAGAGAAGAGCGCCATGGATGTGGTCACTAATGTGCTTGTCTCTCTGCATTGAGAATTCTGAGCTCCCTTTGCTGTAGGGTTTGCATGGTCCATTCCAACGATGGCTCTGTTGGGTTCCCATTGATATCATTCCCATTGACCATATTATTTTCCCCTCTCTGAAATCTCTAGTAGTTTAAAGGACATGGGCTTTGAAGGCAGACAGGCTGCCCAATTATATGAACTACATGCATCTACATGAACAAGCTTAAGGATTACTCAATTAACATCTCCCTGTCAGCATCATAATTTTCTTACATTGCTCTCCATTCCTCACTCGGCCGTGCCTCCCTCAGCTCTCATGTTTTCATAGCTCTCTCCTCCAGTTTGGGGCCCCATTCCGCATCTCCATCTTTGCATTGACCACTTGGTTTTGGAGTAGTTGTGTCATCTTTTATTTCAAAACCTGTTTTAGAAGACAATCATCTGCATCTCTCCCCAATGGGAGTGCTCCAGAAAGCGCCCCTTTATCCTCAATACCATTCTTTGATGAACTCTAACGACGGATTTAGTTTGAATTTAAAATGCTTGAGGAGTTATTCAAATGGAGATACAATTGGATATGTTTGTCCAAAAGTCCAGAAAGAAAATGAAGATGACTTGAAGATAATGGTGACACGAAAGGCAGAGAGAAAAAAAAGTTCTCAAAGGAAGGAATGGTAAATGGAATCAGATGCAACAGAGAAGTCTGATAGGGTAATAAAGGGATGTGTTTATTAGGTTTGGCAACAAAGAGGTCAATATTTTCCGTTGTCAGATACGTTTATGTGGGTGGGAGGGAAAAGACACCAAATTGCGATGACAACAGGAGAGAATAGGAGGAAAGAGTGTTGAGATAGATCTTTACTTCAAAGAGCTTAGCACAGGGCCTGGAACACAGCAGACTCTCAGTGGACAAATGTGAATGAATGGGATGCAGGAAAAAGCCATGTGAAGGCAGGGACCTCGGCGCCCTACTCTCAGGACATATCCTGAGGATTTTTCTCCTGAAAGTAGTTCACAATCTAACTAGGAATATAAGCAAATATACAGGTCACAATTAATGTGACTTTTAGGCAGTATATTGCATGTAATGTGTTGAGGCGTAAGTAACTGATGTTGTCTGTGTGCTTCATTTCCAACCAAATGGGTGAAATTTTCCTGGTGGTATAGAAGCTAAGTTCTGATCTCTAAGTCAGAAACTCCATTTGGCTAGTAAATGAGAGCTGACCTGTCTCTAGGTATGAACCTACATTTATTAAATTACCTAGGAACTGACAATCACTCATTCATTTATTCATCCAACAGATATCAATTGAGCTCCTGCAATGTGTAAATCATGTTCCCCCATCAGGTGACGGTGACCAGGATGTTTAACTCTGAGGTACACCAGACTGTGTGCATCTGTTGGGAAGAACATCCACTCTCTGGAAATAAAACTACACCAAGATCTATTGTTGCTAATGCAAAAGTTGCTGCCCACTTGGATGAGGAGTGAGGGGAGGTAGTTGGGATCTTAAGGACCACAGACATGGAGCAATGGTTGATGGATGGCCATAGAGATTGATCTTCTCCATTGACCAAACTCTGGTTACCAGATAGTTACTTGTCTCCCTTGGATTTAGTAGAGAAACCCAAAGTCATCCGTGCAGTGAAAGTGCGAGGTCAGAGCCAGGAGCTGGCGATGGCATGGCATGAGGACAGAGTCGCCATTGTCCTTGGTGTCTGGTACGTAGGAGGTGTAAGTAAATAGTTCTGAATGCATGAATACATACTGGGTTTGATGGAATGTGACCCTGAGATGGAGCCAGCTGTTCACTTTTGCTAATCTTGCTGGCTCCAGCTGCTTTTCTCTTGCCATTTCGCCTTCTCACCTGGCCTGGCCTGGACGAAAGTGTTCCTTCTCAAGACCTAATGTCGGTCCATTCTCCCAAACTCTCAAGGTATGGACGATGTATACGTGTAACTATGCATGTTTCTGTGTGCACATGTGTGTGTAAGGGACCTAATACTAAAGACAGTTATAACTTGAAGTATCAACCAAGAAACATCTATCAAAGATGTCTTCTCCCTTGCATTAAAGATTAATAACTAAGTAATAATAATAATAACTAAACTAGCAACGGCCACGGGGTATAGTTTCATTGTACCCATTTCACAGATGAGGAAACTGAATTCCACAGAAAGGCAGTGATTTGCCTGAGGTGCCAGTGTTAGGAAGTGGCAGGACCAGAGTTCAAACCCCGGCCAGTTTGACTCCACACCTAATAAATGCTCAATGCACCTAACATTTATAGTGTCCTTTCTTTTCAGTAAAAGAGGAAATCCAGCTTAAAAGTTCCCTTTAATCCTAGCAGACACGATGAATTCTGTTTCCTGTCCCTCGGTGCCTAGTCTGGGCCATGGGGGGCAGGTGCATTCATTCAGGCGATTCAGACAAGGTCCAGTAGGTGGAGCTAGAGAGCAAAGGCGAACGAGCCCATGGCTGAGGAGCCGGCAGCTGTTGCCCCTACAGATGACACTATCTGGGTCCTGTGCTCGCCTGATCATGTTAGTTGACTTCCGTCTTCAAAATGCAAATTTCAACTATGGCCTGGCCTTGGAGTGGAGGGAGATAAATTCCTGCGAATTTACTCTCTCAATCCTGGAAGATTAAGGCCAGACTGGAGTTTGCTACTTAAGCTCTGGGAATAATCTTCTATGGAAAAGGAAAATCAGTAAAAGAAACAAAAATAATTCCACAGTGTCACAGGTAATCAGCATAGTTTTACTTAAAGGCGCTGCCCTGGTTTAAGACCTGGTTTGTTCCTTCTCTCTCTTTCTCTCTCATTGTTTGCTTTTTGTGACTCAGGATTCAAATAAGGAAGGTCAAGACATTGATATTGATTGAGGTGTGATAACCGTCCCACGTTCCTATTCTTTTAATAGACTTTGTATTTTAGAACAGTTTAGATTTACAGAAAAATTGAAGCGATAGTGCAGCATTGCCACGTACTCCAGACCCGGTTTCCCCTATTCCTAACGTCTTACATTGGCGTGGCGCATTTGTTACAGTTAAAACACGGATACTGACACCCTATTGTCAACTAAAGTCCATAGTTTATTCAGATTTCCTTAGTTTTTACCTAATGTCCTCTTCCCAGTCCAGGGTCCATCCAGGACACATGACGTCCACTTGTCACATCTGCTTGTCTCCTTAGGCTCCACTTGGCGGTTTCTCAGATTTACCTTGTTTTCCATGACCTTGACAGTTTTGAAGATGTTTTGTAAGTTGTCTCATCACTAGAATTTTTTATGTTTTCCTCATGATTAGACTTTTTTCTCATGATAAGACTTTTTGGGAGGAAGAGATAAAGTGGTGTTTTCACCACATCATATCAAGGATACATTCATTCAACATGATCTACGACTGTTGATGTTTCACCTTGACCAGCTGGTTGAGGTGGAGCTGGGCAGCTTTCTCTGCTGGAAAGTTGCTCCTTTTCCCTCCTTTCCGTACTGTACTCTTTGGAAGGGAGTCCTAAGGGAGTCCTAAGGCGTGCAGTCCATGCATTAGGAAGAGGAGCTTACGCTTCCCCTCTTTGAGGGTAGAATGTCTACAGAAATTTTTTGAAAACATTTTCCTCATTTATTAATTCAATTATTTGCTTATATCAGCATGGAATCAAGAATATGTTATAGTTTGAGTTTTAATCCAATACTACTTAATGTTGGCCAGGCGCAGTGGCTCACGCCTGTAATCCTAGCACTCTGGGAGGCCGAGGCGGGTGGATTGTTTGAGCTCAGGAGTTCAAAACCAGCCTGAGCAAGAGTGAGACCCTGTCTCTACCAAAAATAGAAAGAAATTAATTGGACAGCTAAAAATATATATAGAAAAAATTAGCTGGGCATGGTGGTGCATGCCTGTAGTCCCAGCTCCTCAGGAGGCTGAGGCAGAAGGATTGCTTGAGCCAAGGAGTTTGAGGTTGCTGTGAGCTAGGCTGACGCCATGGCACTCTAGCCAGGGCAACAGAGCCAGACTCTGTCTCAAAAAAAACAAAACAAAACAAAAAAACCTGCTTAATGTTGCTATTCAAGTTCTTCCAATTCTTTCAGTAGGTTCCTCTGTTCCTGGGACATACCCTCATCAAAGAGGCAAAGAGGGGTATTTTATCTTTTTTTGGCCATCTAGGATTCTTCCCTCCTTCCGCTCTCCCATCTTTCTTTCCTTCCCTCCTTTATCCTTTTATCGTGGCTTCCCGCCCGCCTTTCTCTTTTTCTTCTTTATTTAAAACACAACTTTGCCCTGTGCTAGAACACCTGAGATGAATGAGAGAGTCTCTACTTGCAAGATCCTCCCGAACATACAAGAAGACAGGAAAAAGTTGTACAGGTTCAATGCAAGGTGGTAAATTATACAGAAAGGAAAACACAGGGTGCCAGATGGGCAGAGGAGTTGGAGTAGGGGGCAGTAATGTGGGCTCTGACTCGCTGTGTCTCCATGACCTTGACAAGATCATTTCACTTTTCTGGGCCAGAATATACAAATCATAAAAGCAAACAGGTTAGAAGGGTGAAATCATGGTGGGGAAGAGAGCTAATTTTTTTTTTATTTTAAAAAAAACAGACTCTATACCGTACACTATGACAGCAAATTTATTTTCATTTATCCACTCATTAAAAGCATAAATGTTGAACTAGACACTAGAAAAGGTGATTTATATTCAGCGACTCACGCAACAGATTATTTATTGAGCACCAAGTATGTGCAGAGCTCTACTAATTCATGTACTCAACACATTATGCCCATTTTACAGATGAAGAAACTGAGGCTCAGGGACCTTAAGCAACTTGCTCAAAGCCTACCTAGTAAGTGGAAGGTCAGATCTGGGCCCAGGTTAACTGGCTCAGGGCTTGTCCTGCCGTGACTCAGGGTTACTCCCCATGTCTTCTGTGATTGCAGGTATCTCTCCTGCAGGGGCTTGGATAACTTAGCAAGAGCATTCAGCACAGGAGCTGGCGTCCTGGGGAATTTCTCACTGAGTCTTAGTGTTGTTGGTCTGGGTAGTGAATTCCTCTGTGGGCTCCGCCTCCAGCTCTCATTTAGCAGTGATCATTCATTTTACAACATTTCTCAAGCTGCCTACCAATTCATTTCCTGAGTGGTTCACACAGAGATCAGTCGTGTCAGGATGGGACTTGGCCTGACAATGCCCTCACAGGGCATGAGACTAGAGCTGAGCCTCTTCAGGGAGCACTGCCTCGGCAAGGCCACATGCGACCCTTGGTCACAAAGCACTATCCTGGGCATAAGGGATGCATGTGGTAGGGGGGTTTGGTAAATGAGAAGACACGAGCTTTTGGAGGAAGCACAACAAGCCTAATAGATCTCTAAGGGCAGTGCAGGGCAGAGGGGAAAGCACTGCAATCAGAGTCAAAAGAAGGAGACGGAAATCAAGATAGTTATTGAGCATCAACAGTACACCAGGCACATAGCAGATAAGAGAGTGAAGAAGTTGTCCCTGCCCTCAGGGAGCTGATGTGTCCTGTAGTGCCTGCAGAGATATTAATAGATGCAACGTCAAATAACTTGTGATTCGTGGAATTGGCACTTTGGAGAACTGGTGCAATTTTGCAGGGGTCTCCCCTGGCACACTGCTCTGAATCTCCTCATGCAAGCTAGAACAGTACTCTGATCCTCATTCTTAACAGAAGGTAATGGATATGACAAAGCACACCCAATGCATTAATAAAATTTAATGCTCAAATCAAGCAATAAAATTGCCTATTCATATGCATTTTTATATCTCCCCATATAATAAAAAGAATCGTATTTCCTTAAGAAGAATGTCTTAAGTCTGTGTGTGGAGCATCCCCTCCCATCACCCCACCCAACAATCCATTGATTTTCCAGACAACATCCAAGGCGCACGTCAGAAACAAGGCAGAAGAGGGGGACATGGTTGGTGTGAGTTTTTGCTCCTTGTGGTAGAATGTGGCTTAATAGGCACCATTCTCCCCACCTGTATAAGAAATATACAAGAGCAGTCAGATAAAAATTAATCTTCCTCCCTCTCCCTTTCTCTGTATGCTCTGAGTTCAACGTCCCTTTCAATGCATCTGGCCAGCCATATTAGTACACAATTTGTATGTGGACAAGCAGCTTGGACCACGGTGTTCGTTCCTCATGAAAAACTATCTCATCCTTTGTCGATGCAGATAGACAGGCTGCCGGGTCACCGCTTCTCCTCTGCAAAATACTCAGAGGCCGGGACACCATGAACATTCATTCTGGGTCTCAGTCTACAAGAAAGAGAGTATAGACAGAGGGATTAAGACAGGAATATGGTCAAGATCTGGGAATTCCATGAGAGGAGTTGTCTGTTTTTTTTTTCATGCAAACTTACAAGTAAATTTGGTATTTTTATCACAAACCAGAGAACATAGTTCTTAATAAAAATGCAGGTAATTCATTGAGGCATTTAAAACAATTTTCAAATCACTCAAAAGTTAAACTGGATAAATGAAGTTAATGGAGAAAGTAGGGAGAATGCTTTCCGAACTTCTGTTTTCAAAAAAAAAAAAAAAAAAAAGAATACTGGGTAAATGAGTGTATAAAACACAAAGAGAGAAATAGATGTGGGGCACTTATTTTTGCCCAGAGTAGGACGTTCAGTGAATGCTACGGAGAAGTGCTACCATCTTCTAGTCCCATGAGCAGGAGTCTCAGAGCAAATTCTGAGAAGGGTTTTCCCCAAATTCAACTTTTAGCACCTTGAGAGTTGAGGGTGGTTTTGCCTGACCCATCCTAACGATGAAGTTATTGTGAGGATGCTTGATCCGGACACACGGGTGTTCTTTGTGAATGGCAAAGTGTCGGGAAATGAAAGATGTGCTGCTATCCTCTTTCATGAGGTCCTCATCTTTGTCCTTTGAGTACCTGAAATAATTGGAGTCCCAGTTCTGCCACGAAATAGCGATGCGACTTCAAGTAAGTTGCTCAAGCTGCCTGATCCTATGTCTCCCTCACTGTAAAATGAAGGCCCGGCACCCCCTGGGCTCTGGGGCTCCTTCTAGGCTGGTGAGATTCAATCCATCTCCTGAGCATGTTCCCCGAGCTCAGCCCGTTGTTGGCACCGCACCTGCAGGATTCTTGGCCTGAAGCAGCGTGGGCTTCAGTGAGGAAGACAACAGAAGGCACCCTGAATCTCGAGTATAAGATCTGTCATTGCAGAGGTAGGAATAGCACCGTGAGAGCTCAGAGGAAAGTGGCCATTTAAATTCAACATCATTAGAAGTAACTTACAAATTGTAGCATGAGAGGCTAAGGTTAGTTACAAGGAGGGAGTCAATGGCAGATTAGGCCCTAAAAGACTTCCCGAAGTAGATGAAACTACTTGTGAATTTTATCTTAGCCATGCAACTGAATTAGATATATATCCCAGAGCAAGCTCTCTAGAAACATATTTAATAATCGTACAGAAACATTTTTATTCTTGTTGACAGGATCTATTAGAAAAAAAGGACAGACATCAGTGTTGCTAGTGTCTTATCTTGGGTTGCTATAACAAAATACCATAAACTAGTAGCTTAAACAATAAGCATTTATTTCTCACAGTTCTGGAGGCTGGGAAGTCCCAGATGAAAGTGCCAGCAGATTTGGTGTCCAGTGAGGGCCTGTTTACTGTCTTCATATGGCAGAGAGAGAAAGAAGCTCTCTCGGGACTTTTGTAACAACCCTAATCCCATTTGAGGGCTCCATCCTCTCGACCTCATCTAATTTTAATTACCTGCCAAAGACCCCATGTCCTAATAGCATCGCATTAAGGGGTAAGGTTTTGACACATGAATTTTAGGGGGATACAAGCATTCAGTCCAGCTGGTAAAAAGCTACGGTCAGGAAGAAACAGAAGGAACACAACCTCACCAGATAATTTGTGGCAAATGTCTGAATCTTGCTGTTCATTGATTCCCTTGTATCAAAAGAGACAAATTAAATTAGTGGTCTCTACAGTAATTTCTTCCCCTAACCAACTATAAATGACCTTTTGAAATTACTTTAGAGGGAGAAGAATTTGTGTCATTTGATGCATTCATGCATTCGTTGTTCTGTCATTTCATTCAACAAATATTTATTTATGGGCCATGTCCTGTGATAACCACTGCACCTGTCTGCACCTGTGAGGGCAGGGCCTTCAGTGAGAGGCCTGTAATGAGTGTCTCCACCTGTGAGACAGGGGACTTGAGTTTTGAGCTTGTGCTGTGTCTATACCCCTGAGGAAAGGATCATTCAGTGTGTTCCCTGTGCTGAGTGTTGGCACCTGTGAGGATATCTGCCCTTGGGCTGGGGCCTCTACTGATTGTCTGCACCTGTGAGGTCACGGGCTTTCAGTGAAGGTCCTGTGCTGAGTGTCTGCACTTATGAGGGCAGCGGCCTTCAGGGTGGGGCCTTTACTGAGTATGTACACCTGTGAGAACAGGGGCCTTCAGGGTGTGGACTGTACTGAGTATATGTACCTGTGAAGGCTGGGGCCTTAAAGTGGGGCCAGTACTGACTGTCCACACCTGTGAGGGCAGCGTCCTTCACTGTGGGGCCTTTACCGAGTATATGCACCTGTGAGGACATGGCCTTCAGTGAGGGTCCTGTACTCAGTGTCTGTACCTGTGAGGACAGGGACCCTCGGGGTAGGGCCTGTATTGAGTGTCTACACATGTGTGGACATGGGCCTTCAGTTTGGGGCCTCTACTGGGTGTCTCCACTGGTTAGGGAAGCAGCCATCAAGGTGGGGCCTGTACTGAATGTCTGCACCTTGGAGGGCAGGGACATTCAGATTGGGGCCTGTACTGAGTGTAGTCACATGTGAGGGCAGCGGGCTTCACGGTGGGGGCTCTACTGACTGTCTGCACCTATGATTGCAGTGGGCTTCTAGGTGAAGCTTGTATTGAGTGCATCTTCAAAGGCTGGGGCCTAAAGGCTGGGGCCTCTATTGATTGTCTGCACCTGTGAGGTCAGGGGCTTTCAGTGAAGGTTCTGTATTTCGTCTACGCAGTGTCTTTACCTGAGAACCGGGGCCATCAGTGACTCTCCTGTACTCAGTGTCTGTACCTGTGATGGGAGGGGCCTTGAGTGAGGGTCCTATACTCAGTGTCCCCACCTGTGAGGACAGGGTCCATTGAGTTCTGCCTTTACTGAGGGTCTACAACCGTGAGGACAGGGACATGCAGTGAGCTCCCTGTACTGAGTGTCAGCAGCTGTCACTTCAGGGGCCTTCCGTGTGGGGTCTGAATTGAGTGTCTGCACCTAGGAGGACAGGGGCCTTCTCTGAGTGTCCTGAAATCAGTGTCCACTCCTGTGAGGTCAGGGGCTTTCAGTGAGGGTCATGTTCTCAGTGTCTACACCTGTGAATTTAGGGGCCTTCAGTAAGGGTCCTGAACTTAGTGTCTGCACCTGTGATGTCAGGGGCCTTCAGTGAGGGTCCTGTACTCAGTGTCTGCAGGTGTGAGGACAGGGGCCTTAAGGGTGTGCACTGTACTGAGTGTCTGCACCTGTGCAGCTTGGGCCTTAAGTGTGTGGCGTCTGCTGAGTGTCTGCACCTGTGAGGTCAGGGACCATCAGTGAGGGTCCTGTACTCAGGGTCTGCACCTGTGAGGTCAGGGTCTGTAGGGTGCGGCCTGTACAGAATGTCTGCAACACTGAGGATAGGACCCTTCGATGTGCAGCCTGTACTGACTGTCTGCAGTGGTGAGGGCACAGTCCCTAGGGTGCGGGCTATATTGATTTTCTACATCTGAGTTCAGGGGCCTTGAGTGGGGGTCCTGTACTCAGTGTCTGCACCTGTGAGGGCAAGGGCCTTCATTGAGGGTCCTGAACTCAATGGCTGCATGTGTCAGGTCAAGGGCCTTTAGCGATTGTCCTGTACTCAGTTTCAGTATCTGTCAGTACCCGACACTTCCTACCAACAAGACCAACCCTGCCCTTGCAGGGGCAGAGTAAGGAGAGTAGCCATGTTCCGGGCTGAGATGCCTAGTGGCTCCAGGAAGTGTCCATCTCCCAGTCTGGGGGCTTATCTTCCCCCTCTAGCAGGGCAAACTCCACCCTTGGAGGAGGTGAGAAAGGAGAGAAGACATTTTCAGAGCTGGGCCTTGAGGTAGGCCCAGCCAAAGCCCCTCCCCCAGACAACAAGACAGACTCAGCCCCTGAAGTCAGGGAGAAAGGAGAAAACGTTGATTTCCTGTATGACTGGCCTGAATCTGTGGGACATTGGAACTAAGCAGAAGGGGACAGATTGTTGACTTGGTACAGCCGGTTGGTTTCGATCATCTGATAAGATCATAACACAAGGGCTTGCCCTTGGCGCCCAGGCTGTTGCCAGCTTTGGGGCTTGTGGTCTGGGAAGGTAAATCTTGACCAAAGTCCTTAGCAATTGCACCAATTGACACCCTCCATGAGGAGCTGTGTCGCAAGTGTGGCTCAAGAGCCCTGAATGACATATTAGCAGCTCTCCAGTAGCCGCTGCCGATCAAGCAACCTCTGAAGTATACATTCTTAGGCTTGCAGGTACCAGCTGTTCTTCTCACCCCACCTAAAGTGGTAACAGGGCTCAAGTAAACCTTGGGAGTTGCATGACATTCCCCAAAGACAGAGGCACTTGTATATCCGATTCGAGGGTTTAGAACTCAATACAAAAGTTTTGGAATACCTTGATAACCAATTCCTCCATGCCAACTACAAGCAACAAAAGAGAGAGTAACCTCATAGCCCAACATAGTGTCTTCCATCTCAAACTAAGAGTGGAGTCATACACACAAGAGTGTTCCAACTCCTGGGAGTTGAAGCAAGGGATCCAAACTCAATAATCTCCTGTAGCAGGAGGTGAAGACAACAGGTCAGAGATAACCCAACAGGCTAAAACACCTCTAAGACATTACAGGACCAGAGTGCACCTCCCCAGCATTGTCAAAGAACAGCCCTTTAGGGACCCAGAATTAAGTCCATAAACCAGTCCCAGCACCTCCAGTGCTTTACAAAGTACCCCGATGAGAGAGAATCAGCAAAAGAACACAGGAAACATGAAAGATCAGAGAGAAATTCACCTCCAAAAGAAAATATTTGATCTCCATCAATAGATACCAACTTACACAATATGATTAAACTGACAGAGGAAGAATTCCAAAAATGGATTGTAAGAAAACTCAAAGGAATTGAAAAGAAAATAGAATCCCAGCATAAAGAAACCACAAGAACAATACAGGAAATGAATGAAAAATTCTCTAAAGAAACTGAAATACCACGGAAAAATCAAACAGAAATCTTGGCCATGAAGGAGGCATTCAAGGAACTTCAAAACACAGTGGAAAGCCTCAAGAATAGAATGGATCACACAGAGAAAAGAATCTTAGAGGTTGAAGATAATGCCTATGTGCTAAACAAATTGGATGAAGAAAAAGAACACAGAAACAAGAGACATGACCAAAACATACAAGAAATGTGGGATTATGTAAAGAAGCCAAATAGAAGAATCATTGACATTCCAGAGGGAGAAGAAGAAAATATGCAAGGGCTGAAAAACTTATTTCATGGAATACTGGAGGAAAATATGCCTGGCCTGGCCAGAAATCTTGATATCCAGATACAAGAAGCACATTCAATGTGAAAAGGCAATCACGATGTCACATTTGGCTGAGCAAAAGTAAACATGAAAGAAGCAATTCTTTGAGCAGTGAGGCAAAAGCAACAAATAAACTACAAAGGAAAACCAATCAGACTAACTGCAGATTTCTCAACTGAAACCTTACATGCCAGAAGGGACTGGGTGCCTATCATTAGTATTCTAAAACAGAATAATGCCCAACCTAGAATTCTTTCTCTGGCAAAATTAAGTTTCATCTATGAGGAAAAAATAAAGTCCTTCCCAGACAAGCAATCACTGATGGAATTGGCAAAGACCAGACCAGCCCTACAGGAAGTAGTGAGACCTGCATTACACACTGAACAGCACAATAGACAATCTCCAAAGTAAAATCATTCAAGAGATAAAGGCTAGAATCTGGACTCCATGATGGCTCAAGGAGTAAAACAAAACAACAGTATTTCACCCCAAAATATGGATGGAAATCTACCTCAAATTTCAACCTTCTCAATAAACGTGAATGGCTTAAACTGTCCTCTGAAGAGACATAGACTGGCAGAGTGGATAAATATCCACAAGCCTAGTATCTGCTGCCTACAGGAAACACATCTAACCCACAAAGATGCCTTCAGGTTCAAGGTCAAGGGATGGAAAACAACCATCCAGGCAAATGGAAGTCAAAAGAAAGCAGGAGTGACTATACTTATTTCAGATAACATAAGCTTTAAAATAGCAAAAGCAAAAAAGGACAAAGATGGACACTATATAATGGAGAAAGAGAAGATCCAACAAGAAGAATTAGCAATTCTTAATATTTACACACCCAACTCAGGAGCACCCAGTTACATAAAGCAAACCTTGTCTGATATAAATAGCATGATAAACAATAATGCCATAGTGGAAGGGGAATTCAACACCCCACTGAATGAACTGGACAGATCTTCCAAACAGAAAATAAGCAAAGAAACAATGGACTTAAACAGAGGTCCAGAACAAAAGGGTCTGACAGACCTCTGTAGAACATTCTACCCAAATAAAGCCGAATATACATTCTTCTCATCATCCCATGGAACTTTCTCCAAAATTAATCACACACTAGGTCACAAATCAGAGCTGAACAAAATCAAAAAAATAGAAATTATACCGTGTATCTTCTCTGACCATAGTGGTATAAAATTAGAGTTCAATTCCAACAGAAATACTTACCACCTCACAGAGTCATGGAAGCTAAACAATCTATTATTGAATAACTATTGGATCAAGGAAGAAATACAGAGGGAAATCAAGAGTTTCTTCAAACTAAATGATAATGGAAACACAAGTTATCAAAACCTATGGGATATGGCTAAAGCATACCTGAGAGGAAAACTAATAGCATTAAAAGCTCACATCCAAAAAACAGAAAGCTCAAAAACTGACAATCTAATAAACAGTCTCAGGGAATTGGAAAAGGAAGAGAAAATCAATTCCAAACCTGGTAGAAGAAAAGAAATAACTAATATCAAAGCAGAAATAAATGACATTGAGAAGAAAAGAACTATACAGAAGATCAGCAAAACCAAAAGCTGGTTTTTCGAAAAGATAAACAAAATTGACAGCCCTCTTGCTAGATTGACAAGAATTCAAAGGGAAAGGACTCTAATAAACTCAGTCACAAATGAAAAAGAAGCGGTCACAACAGACACCAGGGAAATACAAAACATTATTTTTGATTACCATAAAAACCTATGTGCCCAAAAACTATATAATGAGGAGGAAATGGACAAATTCCAGGAAACATACAACCTCCCTAAGTTCACCCATGAGGTAATAGAATTCCTGATTAGACCAATCTCAAGCACAGAATTTGGAGCAGCAATTAAAAACCTTCCAAAATGGAAAAGTCCCAGACCAGATGGCTACATTTCAGAGTTTGACCAAACATACAAAGAAGAACTAATACCTATACTACAGAAATTATTCCATGACATGGAGAAAGATGGTATCCTTCTAACTTATTCTATGAAGCCAATATCACCTTCATACCAAAGCCAGGAAAGGACACAACAAAAAAAGAAAACTACAGACCAATATCCCTCATGAATATAGATGCAAAAATCCTCAACAAAATTTTAGCAAATCGAATTCAGCAGCATATGAAAAAAAATAATTCACCATGACCAGGTGGGCTTTATACCAGGGATGCAAGGCTGGTTCAACATATGCAAATCTAAAAATGCAATTCTCCTCATAAATAAAAGCAAGAACAAAGACCATATGATTTTCTCAACAGATGCAGAAAAAGTATTTGACAAATTCCAGCACACCTTTATGACAAAAACTTTTAACAAAATAGGCATAGAAAGGTCATACCTTAAAATTATCAAGTCCATTTATGATAAACTCACAGTCAATATCATACTGAATGTGGAAAAATTGAAGCCATTCCCACTTAGAACCGGAATCACACAAGGTTGCCCACTGTCTCCACTTCTATTCAACATAGTTCTGGAAGTCCTTGCTAGAGCAATTAGACAAGAGAGGGGTATTAAGGTCATCCACATGGGGGCAGATGAGATCAAACTCTCACTCTTTGTCAATGATGTGACATTATATCTAGAAAACCCCAAGGATTCAACCCAGAGATTCCCGGAATTGATAAATGAATTCAGTAAAGTCTCAGGATACAAAATCAATACACGCAAATCAGAGGCATTCATATACACCAATAACAGTCAAGTTGAAATTCAAATAAAAAATGCAATATCTTTTACAGTAGCCTCAAAGAAAATTAAATATCTAGGAATATTTTTAATAAAATATGTGAGAGAAATATACAGGGAGAACTGCAAAACACTAAGAAAAGAAATTGTAGAAGATGTAAAAAGATGGAAAAATCTACCTTGCTCATGCATTGATAGAATCAACATCGTTAAAATGTCCATACTACCTAAAGTGATCTACAGAATTAATACAATCCCTATCAAAGTACCTTCATCATTCTTTACGGATCTAGAAAAAATAATTCTACTCTTTGTATAGAACCAGAGGAGACCTCGTAAAGCCAAGGCAATCTTAGGTAAAAAGAACAAACTTGGAGGTATCAATCTACCAGACTTCAAGCTGTACTACAAGGCTATAGTAACTAAAACAGCATGGTACTGGCACAAAAACAGAGTTACAGACCTTTGGAACAGGACTGAGAACCCAGAGATGAAACCATATGCATATGGTAATCTTTGACAAAGCAGACAAAAATATACACTGTGGAGAAGACTCTCTTTTCAATAGATAGTTCTGGGAAAACTGGATAGCTACATGCAGAAGATTGAAACTGGATCCCTACCTCTCACCTCTTACAAAAATCAGTTCAGGATGGATAACAGACTTAAACCTAAGGCATGAAACCTTAAGAATTCTAGAAGAAGATGTTGGGAAGACCCTTTCAGACATCAGCCTAGGCAAAGAATTCTTGAAGAAGACTCCCAAAACAATCACAGCAGCAACAAAAATAAATAAATGAGACCTGTTCAAATTAAAAAGCTTTTGGACAGCCAAGGAAACTATCATTAGAGAGAATAGACAGCCTACAGAATGGGAGAAAATATTTGCTCTCTACACATCCACTAAAGGGCTGATAACAAGAATCTGTCTAGAATTCAAAAAAAAATCAACAAGAAAAAATCAAACAACACCACCAATAAATGGGTGAAGGACATGAACAGAAACTTTTCAGCAGAAGACAGAATAATGGCCAGCAAACATATAAAAAAAATGCTCAATGTCTCTAATTATTAGGGAAATACAAATCAAAACCACCATGAGATATCACCTAATTCCAGTAAGATTGGCCTCTATCAAAAAATCCCAAAGCAACAAATGCTGGCAAGGATGTGGAGGGATAGGAACACTCTTACACTGCTGTTAGAACTGAAAATCAGTGCAACCTCTGTGGAAAAGAATTTGGAGATATCTCAAAGAGCTACAAGTAGAACTAACGTTTGATCCAGCAATACCATTATTAGGAATCTATCCAAAGGAACAAAAGTCATTCTGTAATAAAGACATCTACACTCGAATGTTTATGGCAGCACAATTCACTGTAGCAAGGATGTGGAAAAAACCCAAGTGTCTGTCAATCCATGAGTGGATTAATAAAATATGGTATATATATGCAATGGAATACTACTCAATTATAAGAAATGATGGTGATATAGCACCTCTTATATTTTCCTGGATAGAGCTTGGGCCTATCCTCCAAAGTGAGGTATCACAAGAATGGAAGAATCGACAGCACATGTACTCGCCATCAAACTGGCACTGACCGATCAACACTAAGGTGTTCACGCAGTAGTAATATTCTTTGGAGGTAGGGGATTGGAGTTGGGTAAACTCACAACTAATGGGTGCGGTGAGCATTATAGGGGGGGAAAGGGCACATCTGAAATCATGGCTGGGATGTGGCAGAGTCATGACATGTAACCAAAATGTTTGTATCCTCATAATATCCTGAAATAAAAAAAAAGGAAACTAATTACAAAGATACAGTAATCAAAACAGTGTATTAGTGGCATAAAGACAGACATATAGACCAATAGAACAGAATAGAGTCCAGAAATATACCGACACATATGGTCAAATGCTTTTTGACAGGGATATCAAGACTATTCAATGGGGAAAAGGCAATCTCTTCAACAATGATCCTGGAAAAACTGTATATCTACATGAAAAAAATGAGGTTTTACCCTTACCTTATATAAAAATTAACTCAAAATGGATTAAAGACCTAAACATAAGACCTAAAACTATAAAACTTTTAGAAAAAA
>RJWJ010007673.1:0-56446 GCA_004363605.1 Indri indri | reverse complement strand
TTTTTTTTTTTTTTTGAGACAGAGTCTCACTCTCTTGCCTGGGGCGAGTGCCATGGCATCAGCCTAGCTCACAGCAACCTCAAACTCCTGGGCTCAAGCAATCCTACTGTCTCAGCCTCCCGAGTAGCTGGGACTACAGGCATGCGCCACCATGCCCGGCTAATTTTTTCTCTGTATGTTTTTAGCTGTCCAATTAATTTCTTTCTATTTTTGGTAGAGACGGGGTCTCGCTCTTGCTCAGGCTGGTCTCGAACTCCTGAGCTCAGGACGATCCGCCCGCCTCGGCCTCCCAGAGTGCTAGGATTACAGGCGTGAGCCACCGCGTCCGGCCTAATACTTACTGTTAATAGGACTATTTTTACCCTCAGATTCTAAGCTACAGATTTTTTAAATTTTTATTATGATGGGTACATAATAGTTGTATATCTTTGTAGGGCCCATGTGCTGTTTTGATACAGGCATACAATGTGAATTAATCAAATCAGGGTAATTGGGGTGTCCATCATCTCAGGCATGTATCATTTCTTTGTGTTAGGAACATTCCAATTCCATTCTTTTAGTTATTTTAAAATACACCCTAACTTGTTGATTACACTTTGTTGTGCTATCAAATATTGTTCATCCTATCTATCTATATTTTTGCATCCATTAACCATCCCCACTTTATCCTCCCTCCCTGCTACCCTTCCCAACCTCTGGTAACTGTCATTCTATTCAGTCTCCATGAGATCAATTGTTTTTAATATTTAGCTTCCATATGAGTGAGAACGTTTGAGACTTGTCTTTCTGTGCTTGGCTTCTTTCACTTAACATAATGTCCTCCAGTCCCATCCATGTCGTTGCAAATGGCAGGATTTCATTCTTTTTTGTGGCTGTATAATATTCCATTGTGTATATGTACCATAATTTCTTTATCTATTTATTCATTGATGGACACTTAGGTTGATTTCAAAACTTGGCTATTGTGAATAGTGCTACAATAAACGTGGGCACGTAGATATCTTTTCAATATACTAAATTCCCTTCTTTTGGATAAATACATTATCAGTGGGATTGCTGGGTAAAGTGGTAGTTCTGTTTTTAGTTTTCTGAGGAACCTCCATGCTGTTTTCCATAATGGTTGCACTAATTTGCATTCCCACTAAGACTATATGAGCATTCCTCTTTCTCCACATCCTTGCCAGCATTCGTTATTGCCTGTTTTTCTGATAAAAGCCACTTTAACTGGGGTGAGATATCTCATTGTGGTTTCGACTTGCATTTCTCTGATGACCAATCATGTTGAGCATTTTTCATATACCTGTTGGCCATTTGTATGTCTTCTTTTGAGAAATGTCTATTCAGATCCTTTGCCCAGTTTTTAATCAGATTATTTGATTTTTTCCTATCAAGTTGTTGGAGCTCCTTATATATTCTAGTTATTAATCCCTTGTCAGATGGGTAGTTTGCAAATATTTTCTCCCATTTTGTGGGTTGTCTCTTCCCTTTGTTAATTGTTTCCTTTGCTGTGCAGAAGCTTTTTAGCTTGATGTGATCCCATTTGTCCAATTTTGCTTTGGTTGCCTAAGCTACAGATTTGACTCTTGCTGGCAAGTATCTTTGGGGGAGTGGTTCCAGGACCCCCATGGATACCAAAATCCACAGACGCTCAATTCTCTTATATACAATGGCACAGTATTTACCAATAACCTATGCATATCCTCTCATATACTTTCAATCATCTCTAGATTACTTATAATACCTAATACTATGTAAATAGTTGTTACACTGTATTGTTTAGGGAATAATGACAAGAAAAAAAAAGTCAGTACATTTTCAGTATAGAAGCAACTGTCCATTTTTTTTTTCCATCCTCAGTTGGTTGAATCTACAGATGCAGAACTCTGGGATTCAGAGGGTCGACTATTTTCAATGCATCACAAAATCCCTTCTGACCTTAGTGCAAAAGGCCAGTGCACCAAGTGTATTATTCCATGACCTTCTCCTTATGGCCATGACTCCTAAACAGGCAGAGGACAGACCAGCCACTCTTACATTTTTGTGTCAGTAGTTCATTTTTCTTTGATTGATTCAGCAATATTTGGATACCCACCATACACCATTATACCTTGGACACAAGGGGTACCTGGACATTAACACTGTGGACTCTCAGACGTCCTAAGCCTCCAGGAAAATGAGCAAAGGAGCCTACTATAAATCCAGGAGGGACTATCCTTGGGGCCTGGCCACAGGTGAATTGTTTGTGGTCATGCAGGTCCTCAGGGCATGGAGTCTTGGCCCCTTTTAGGAACTGAGCATTCAGGCAGAGTGAGGCACTCCATGAATACAGATGAGGATAGGGAGCTGCAGCTGAATAATCTGTTCCTTTACCAGAACCTCACTTGCCTTGCAGTAATAATGGAGGTCTCTGAAACTTGAAAGAAATAAAAATCAGATAATGGAACCGATAAAACGTACTTTTTTTTTTTTTTTTGAGACAGAGTCTCACTCTGTTGTCCAGGCTAGAGTGCTGTGGCATCAGCCTAGCTCACAGCAACCTCAAACTCCTGGGCTCAAGCAATCCTCCTGCCTCAGCTTCCTGAGTAGCTGGGACTATGGGCATGCGCCACCATGCCCAGCTAATTTTTTCTATATATTTTTAGTTGTCCAGCTAATTTCTTTATATTTTTAGTAGAGATGGGATCTCACTGTTGCTCAGGCTGGTCTCAAACTCCTGAGCTCAAACCATCCACCCACCTCAGCCTCCCAGAGTGCTAGGATTACAGGCACGAGCCACCGCGCCCGGCCTTAATTGTACTTTTCAAAGTACAAACACTGCAGAGCAAAATGTAGGCTGGAGATCAACTCCTAACAGAATGAAATTTTGAGCTTTCTATGAGGGATGGGTTCACTTTAGAAAAGTCCATTCATTGTCTTAAGTCCTTCCCTGACACGAAGTGGGTGAATGCAGCTAGCTTGAGACTTCTAGGAATGGAGGCTACAATGCCTTAAGTAGAAGAAAAACACCTGCAAGAGAACTGGCTGTATCAAGAGAATGGTTTTCATCTGCAACCAATTAATTGGCAATACTAGGGAACAATGACATGCAGTGCTGACCTGGCCACAGGGAACCCACCCAATAATAGATCTATTCCCACGTTTCCTTTATCGTTCACCTGATTAAAATATTTTAAACAGTTTCCTGCTACTGCTCAGTTTATTGAACTCTAGGCCAGTAACAACTGGAACCTTTTTATTGAGCAGCATGTTTGCTAGTGAACTACTCCTTATATAACTCCCCAGGGAGCTGTCAGATCCTCTGGATGGGTGCTTATTCAATACTTGGAGACTACATAATAGATTTAACTTAAAAGACATGTTGAGGACACGCACTGTGGCTCACGCCTAGAATCCTAGCACTGTGGGAGGCCCAGGTAGGAGGACTACATGAGGCGAGGAGTTCGAGGCCAGCCTGAGCAAGAACAAGACACCGTCTCTATAACAAATAGAAAAATTAGCCACTGTGGTCCCGGCTACTCAGGAGGCTGAAGCAGGAGGGTCGCTTGAGCCCAGGAGTTTGAGGTTGCAGTGAGCTATGAAACAAAACAAAACAAAACAGACACACCATGGAAGGAAATCACTTGATTTAATTACCTTGCAAATAACATCACAACAGCTGGTTTAAGGAGGCCACACCAATCAACAGTTGCCCAGCCCCCCATTCTTTACCATGTCAATGAACTGCTACACAGTAAGAACACCCTCTTCCACTGCAATTCTGAATCAAGGAAGCTATTAAATGACAGAGGAGAGGTTTAACTGATGATTTTACACTTTATACTTTCACTATCAATTACTAACTTAACTTGCTCTTGAGAGCCGATTTTTCATTTCTTCAGTTTGAACTTCTTGATTAGGATAATCCTGGAAACAGAAAAAGTAAGTCAGAAGAGTACTAGCTGCATATTCTCAACAAAACAGAAGCCTTCCAAATCGTGAAAGGAGGGACAAACAGCCAAAGGTCACTGGTTTCTTTTGCAAGCTATTGAAGGCTTCCTGCGACTAACAAAACTTCAACTCTACACTTGCCACAACTGAGAAAACACAGGGCATATGTGCTTCTAGGGACAGAATCCTGAAGCAGAAATTTAGCCTCTTTGGTATTAGATGTAGTTTCACCAAAGACTTCTGATATACTTGGACATGCAATCTCTTAATTCCACAGTTCAACCACCTGCAAGGACTAACTTCTCCCCTATTTCCTACCTAAATGAAGGTGGGAAAATGAAAATAAGCATTTTAATAGATGGTGAATTCTTAGGCCAACAGGAAGAAATTATATAGAACAGATGACTGCCAACATTCCAAAGACCCTAAATCTCAAGAGTTCCACTGAGGGATTTAGTGAATTCTTCTTTCTCAATTAGGTATAAACAATACCAACAATATATTATGTCCATTCCTGGATTTTGGTGAAAACGGACTATAATTTTATATTCATGGCCTTAAGGCTAGGTGATTACTCACATGCAGTAATCATAATAAGATCTATTAATAGCATACTGATTTATACCATCTTAAGGGAGAAACAGATTAAGAACACAACTGGTAAAAGCTTAAGGCAATGACTAAAACCTGTGGACTAGCTCCTTGTTAAAAGAGTTAAATAATTCCTAGGGAAACTTACATAAAATCTTCTCTAACTTGTCAATTTGTTTATTAAACACAGACTCCTAAGTTCTATAGGGTCTAGGAATCCCACCGTGAATCAAGCAGATCTAAGTTCAAAAAATCACCTACCGTTTGCAAGTCTGCACTGTTTCAGCACTTCACTGAAACCCTCACAGAGCTTTAGGTCGCTCTGGTTCTGGGCACATTCCAAAAACTGTTTTATCTCATAGAAGCAAGGGCCAACCTGCGGCTGCTGTGCCAGCTGGCTTCCCTGAGGCTCCTGCAAAGACAAAACATTCAAAACTGTTGAGAAAGGAAATCATATTTATACCTAGACAAAAGGCATTATCCACTGTCTTTGCAGTTAACTGGGGAAACAGAACTAGAACCAGACGCAAATAAAATTTCTATCGACATCAAAAATGAAAAAAATGTGAAGGCAGAAAGCAATCAAGTTTTAACAAAATTCCAGTTGCAATCAGATTCAAGAATAAAGATGCAAATAAAGGGGAATGGTTATCTGTGCATCTCATGACTAAATGGCTCGGAGAAGCTTCATGAAAATGGGACTATTACAGAAAAATCGATGGATGAGAATTTCAAGTACACCAGAAATACAAGAGTATACACCCGTGCACATTAGAAAAGAAAATCCACATACCTCAGAGAGATAATAGCAAATATGAGGTAAAAGATCACAGAGCACAAAGTTATTAAAGAGATTTCTGATTACTTAAGATTCAGATGTGATTGGTAGGAAGTGTCACCAAGAGAAAATATTCAATGGGGAAAATGGTTGTTTTACAGCGAGTCAGGTTGGACTGTCATGAGTCTACTCCTTGGGAATAAATATGATTTGTATGGTACTTGTTGATGCTGGCCTAAGGTACTAACTCAACTGCCAAATGTGGCTTTTGATAACCCATTGTCTATAAAAGCATTGTGGATTCTAAAATTGAAGACAATTCCTACACATAAAGAACTTAAAAACAACTAGGTTTTCTCATAAAATACACCCATGGAAGGGAAATGCTGCCCAAAATCTTACCTGGTAAGTGATGTCAGGGTTTGAGGGTTCAGCATTATGTCCTCCACTGAAGCCCCCAGTCATGGCATGACCCAGTGTGTGCCCGACTGCAGAGCCCACAGCCACACCAGCTGCAGTGGTTGCCATCTGGGCCATCAGACCTGGCTGCCGGGGTGCAGCCGCAGGTGAGCCAACTGCAGATGGTGGGGCTGCTGCTGGTGGCTGAGCTGTTGGTGCTGGCCTGGGTGCAGTTCTCATTTGAGGTGCCCGGCTGTGAAACAGAAGAACGAAAAGTATGAAGTTCCCTCTCCCAACCAGTTTTGGAAATTGTCAACTTAAGAACTATTTACATCACTTTATCTTTTTAATCTTTTGTTAAGATTATAATCACCAAGTAGAAACTATTTTTTTCCTGCTTTTTTGCAATAATTTCCATGTATTCACATAGCCAGCAGTATCTCTGAAGAAGTTATCCCAAAGTTTCACGAAAAATAATAGAATATTAAAAGTTAGGCTGGGTGTGGTGGCTCATGCCTGTAATCCCAGCATTTTGGGAGCCCGAGGTGGGAGGATTGGTCACTTGAGGCAAAGAGTTCAAGACCAGCCTGAGCAACATAGCAAGACCCTATCTCTACAAAAAATGTTTTGTACAGACTACGTGGTGGCACATGCCTATAGCAGTACCAGCTACTAGGGAGGCTAAGGCAGAAGGATTGCTTGAGCCCAAGTGGAAGCTGCAGTGAACCCTTGAGCTCCAGCCTGGACAGAGCAAGATCCCTTAAAAGAAAGATCTCTTAAAAGGAAAAAAAAAAAAGTCATACCATATTAGGTGCTAGAGAAGAAATATCACAAGAGGGGGAGTATAATGTGGGATATCTCAATTTTAGGATGATCAAGAAAAGTCTCACTGAGCCAGTAACATTTGAATCAGGACCTAAAGACGGTCTTCTGGGGAAAGAAACTAGCCCAATTCCCTCATTAACAGATTAGAAAACGGAAGCCTAGTGAAAGTGACTTGTCTGGACTATTACACCAAAATCAATTTCAACTACTCCCTATCTGCAGGACATTTGGATGCTTTCAACAATTTCACTAATATGTCCAGCACTGCTTTAAAATTTTTCACATGGATCATGCTCCCTCTGCGTGCTCTTCCCCCAAATAAAGCTAGGTCAAAAGGTTATGACTTATCAAGTGGCCTCTGGCCATAACTTTATGTCTTTCCCGTCCTTTGGATAAGAAGCTTTTCTCCATAAGTGAATTCCTTCCCTAGACTCCTAGCATACCGTTTGAACACAATCCCCTTGGACCCGCTAAGGCGGGCCCACGGCGCAGTCGGCCTCCGCTCGCCCCCGCCCGCGGCCTCCCTCTGCGTCACGGCGTCGGTGGGGTCCGGGCGCCCACGCTTCGACCCCAAACCTTGCGATGGCCTCACCTGGCCGGAGGGGCCATGCGGGAAGTGCGGCTGCGGCTTCCACGCGGCATTGCAAGTACACTGCGGGTCGGCGCCTAGAACTGCGAAGATACGCTAATAGCACAGCGATTTCTCCAAAGAAGAAGAAGAACGGAAGTCGGGAGGCGGGGCTAGCCTCTGCGCATGACGAGTAAAAGCAGGCACAGGACTTCCGTTCGCCGACGCCTCCGCGGCTCTGAAGGTCATTGGAAGAGCAGGACGGCACGGGGACACCTTGCTCTCCGCGGTTGACGTCATGAGCTCGGCGCCAGGGATTTTTTAAAAAACCGGAAGTTCCTGTGGCGGTTGAGCAAAGCTTGTCCTCTGATGCTAGTGTGAGTCAAAACCGGTAGCAGTTCGCTTTCTAGGGCAGAGGTGTCGTCGCTGCTTGCTTCAAACATCTGTATTATCATGGAAGATTAAATCCAACCTTGAGAGTGCGTCACATCTCTGGTTTGACTGCCAGGGAAGCTTGGGGAAGTTACTTAACCTTTCTCAGCATTAAGTTATTTAGGGTAAGTATTTTTTGAGGCACAGTGTGTGGACACGTAATACTAACTGAATTAAAGAAACAAAGTTTTAGGCAGGGATCGACAGAGCTGCATCGGTTCTATTTGTATTTCTCTTTCTTGTCTGTGGATCCAGCCAACAAAATTAAATTCAGACGGTAATAATGCCTTGCATTTATGTATTACTATACATTTTCAGCTCCCTTTCATATAAAATTTGTCTCCAGAATTGGGATAGTATCTATACACTGATAGGGCAACAAAAATTTACTGACTGGGTAGCTAGCTTCTGGAGATACAGTACCAAATACGATTCTACCTTCACAGAGATTGAATTTCAAGAAAGGGCAACACAAACGCCTGCGTATATCAGGTCGTGGTGACATGAAGAAAAAGCAAGGTAAGAGAGATTATGAGTTATAGGTTAGACAAGGCAGGACTTTGAAGAGGGGGGGAAGCAAGCCATGAGTTTATGAAGGGCAAGAGCATTCCAGGGAGACAGAAGAGAGAACAGCAATTGCAAAGGCCCCAAGGGTCTGTGCTTTAATACTTGGCAGGAACATGTAGAATCGCCTTCTGTCCATCAGAGATGGCAGAGTTTAAAACAGCCTTCCCATGTCATTGCTTTTTCCATGTCCGAGAAAGAGCAGAATGTACTTGGAACCGAAGGGTGAATAATGCAAAACCCTTCTGTAAAAAACAAGGTTTTAAGTTATTTTTACATAACTTCTTAAAGGAATGAACGCTTTGCAAATGATACGACTTTGTACTTGCGTTTGGATAATTCATAAGCAGAGATGGAGAAAGGAGTCTTAACAAAGGAAACATCCTGCCACAAGAACTTAGAGTGAGCAGAACTTAGGACAATTCCAGACAGAAAGGAATCCAGACCAGAGCAGACAATTTTACTCATACTTGGCTAAGTCATTAATTCCTAAATTGAAAAAATATTAGATGTTTGTACAAAGTTGTTTTGTAGTAGTAAAAGATTGGAAATAACCTAAATTGCTGTCAGTAGAATACTGATTTAAAAATTATGGCACATTCCCATAATAGGCAAATATATTAATAAAAAAAGAATGAGGAATCTTCTCTATATTGATGCGAAATGATTTCTAAAATAAACTACCAAGAGAAAAAAAAAGCAAGGGGCAGAATTGGGTATAGTGTGCTATTATTTGTGTAAAATGGAGTGAAAAAACCATATTGTAAATGCATAAAATAGCTGAAGTTGATAACATTAGTTGCCTTTAGGCAGTGGCACTAGGTGTCTGTGAGGGGTCATTCAGTATCTTGGATTTTTAAACAGCTAATCTATTCAAAAATTAAGAACAGGTAAAAAGTTAATTAAAACTAAGAACAAAAAATTTAGGAATTGAGAATAAATACCAGAATTCTACATATCATTTATAGTTTGCTGGGATAGATGTATGAAGTTCACTCTTTAGTAAAATTTATATAACAACTTCTCATTCCATAATGATTTCAGTCATTCTCAACAAATTTACTTACAGTGATCAATATTTGAACCAAGAACTCTTGCAGGTGTTGTTACAGATGAGATATTTGGATGGACTCTTGATGATTGCAGTAAAAATTCTGCTCAAATTAGGCAACAGGCATCAGAAGTTTTTTTTTTTTTTTTTTTTTTTGAGACAGAGCCTGGCTCTGTTGCCCGGGCTAGAGTGCCGTGGCATCAGCCTAGCTCACAGCAACCTCAAACTCCTGGGCTCAAGCGATCCTACTGCCTCAGCCTCCCGAGTAGTTGGGACTACAGGCATGTGCCACCGTGCCCAGCTAATTTTTTCTATATATATTTTTAGTTGTCCAGATAATTTCTTTCTATTTTTAGTAGAGACGGGGTCTCGCTCCTGCTCAGGCTGGTCTCGAACTTCTGAGCTCAAATGATCCACTCGCCTTGGCCTCCCAGAGTGCTAGGATTACAGGCGTGAGCCACTGCGCCCAGCCAGAAATTTTTAAACTGTGCAAATTGTGTTCCATAAATTCCACTTCTAGGAATTTAAGGAATTTCACGATTGTTGAAAGAAATTAGCTGTAGGGATGTTTATTTAATAAAATGTATAAAATACAGAAACCCTGTAAACAAAGTGTCCTGCAATATAGAATTAAATAAATTATGATACATACATATGATGAAAGGTATGCACTCATTAAAAATGTTATGAAAGAATGTGTGACATGAAAAGTATATTTACAATATGTTAAGTGAAAGAGCAGGTTACAAAATAGTACACATAGTAGGTTTATATTTTGAGAAAGTTCATATATATTTTGAAGACTGGAATTACATATACCTAGATAATGATTTTATCCATCAGGTAGTGGAATTACAAGTGATTTCTTGGTTTCTTTTTTTTTTCCTTGTGCATATTTTCCAATTTTTCTACAATGAACATACTTACAATAAGCATACTAGGGTAGTTTATTTTATATATATATATATATGTATATATATATATATTTTAGAGATAGGTGCTCACTATGTCATCCAGACTGATGTGGAACTCCTGGGCTCAAGCAATCCTGTCTCCTGGGTAGCTGGGACTACAGGTGCAAGCGATTGAGCCCATCTAATACCATGGTAGTTAAAAATATGTCCACAAATTGTTTGACACTCTCCTCAAAAGGTGGAGCCTAATTATTCTCCCTTTGGGTGTGGACTGGATTTAGTGACTCAGTTCTGACAGGAAAAAGCAAGAGTCATAGTTTGGAACTTTGGAAACTAGATCATAAAAGGTACTGTGGCTTTCCCCTTGCTCACTCTCTCAGATCACTCACTCTGGGGAAATCCAGCTGTCACCCTGTGACACCCACACAGCCTATAGAGAGGCTCATGCCGCAGGGAACAGAGGCCTCCTATCAGCAGTTACATGACTGAGCCATCTTGGAAACAGCCTCTAGATGACTGTAGTCCCAGCCAACAGCTTGACTGCAGCCTCATGAGTCACCCTGAGCTAGAACAACCCAGCTATGCCACTCCTGAATTCCTGACACACAGAAATTGAGATAATGATGCTTGGGCTGTAAAAGAAAATCCAAATCTCAGGACCCCCCCACCGCCAACTCCTCATGCAAAAAGGAAGATCAAGCCTGGAGTCTGAGTCACGCAACACCCCTTTCCAAATGCATAGCTCTTACAGCCGGTCCCCATGGGGAAGGTCAAAGACCTCAGGTGTCTATGAAGGACTATTCCCACAGATCATTCATAAAGAAATTGTTGGTCTTTCATAAGCAAGGACATGTAAATTGTAACTTTAGGTCTACAGGTTAAGGCTAGCTGCTAAAACTAAAGTCTGTTCAATTCCACACTAATAATATGTTGATTACAAGTTTATCTTCCCAGGTGCAGAACAGAGACAAGACAAGATCATTCTTCTACCTGCCCAGGGATATCTACATAATTGATTCTCCCTTCACTCCATTTTTTCTGCTAACATTAGCCTTACCTTATGTAAAATGTAGATTTCTTGGGCCTCACAAGAATGTAACCATTTGTATCACTGCCCACCCCCTTCATCTTTTTTCTTTCTGTCCTGGTCCCCTTTAAAAACTGAGTTCCCAAATCCTGCTTCAGAAAAAATAGTCACAGATCCATCTGTGTTTTTCACAGGTGTGTCCTTAAACTTTGGCTTAATAAACCTTCACTGATTGAGATCTTTGTCCCAGTCACTTATTTTGGGTTGTCAGGGCTCAGAAACTGATATCCCAAAATATGACATGTTGACATGCTGAAATGAAGAAGCCTCAAGGTCTCTCCCAAAGAAGTTGAAGTTCCTTTATTTTTTTCTTCCCCTCCCTGTAAGACCAAAATGTGACCACACCTGAACAGACCCTCTCGCTGTCAAAGAGGACTAGTTACAAGTTAATCTTTGTTCCCAGATCCATTCTTCTCTCTAGTAATCCTTTATTGCCCCTCAGTAGAATTCCTGTTCTCCCCTCTCCCATAATGTTTTGTCAGGATGGTACATAAGCCTCTGTTGTGGGGATGGGTAATCATTCTTTGTAACTCTCCCACAGTAAACATGTCAAATAAATTTGTATGCCTTTTCTCCAGTTAATCAGCCTTTTGTGGGTTGATTTTTCAACAAACTTCAGAGGGCAAAGGGAGAAGTCTCCCTTGTTGGCTCCCCTACAATAACTATTTGTTTTAGGCTGATAGGTTCAGAGTAGTTTGTTACATAGCAATAGATAATACACATTTTCTGCAGTGACCATATTTATAATTTAAATTTAATTAAAACTTTTCATATTTAAAATAAGCAAAATCAAGCCAGGCAAGGTGACTCACACCTGTAATCCCAGCACTTTGGGAGGTCAAGGAGGGAGGATCACTTGAGGCCAGGAGTTCGAAACAAGCCTAACCAACATAGTGAGACCTTATCTCTGCAAAAAATTTTAAAAATTAGCTGGGCATGGTGGCATGCACCTGTAGTCCTGGCTACTTGGGAGGCTGAGGTAGGAGGACAGCTTGAGCCCAGGACTTTGAGGTTACAGTGAGCCATGATCACACCCATTGCATTCCAGCCTGGGTGACAGAAAGACCCTGTCTCTAAAAAAATAAAACTAAAAAATTAAATGAGTAAAATCTAGTAAGCAGAGTATCTTATTGCTTTAATATGGCTTATATCTGGGGATGCTATATTTAACAGCAGGAGTTGTGGAGGAACTGGAATGTTTAAGACATTATGGTCCTTGCACTCTAAATATTTTTATTTGGATAACTAAGACATATAAATACAGTGCCTTGCACATATCAGACCAAAAAAAAATAAGGAATGAATGTAATTACTGATCTGAAAGCACTAAATACTGTATGAACAAGCGGTTAAGTGGTGTTTATATGAAGTTCTACAGGATTTCAAGGGAGTGGACATTCAGTGCAGATGAAGGCTTCAAGGAGGGGGAGCACTTAAGTATAGGTGGGATTAGTTTCAGAAGATTAACACTGTTAAAGAGGAGAGGACATACTAAATAGGACAGCACAAATTCAAATGAAGAGGCAGAATTGGTTAAGGGGGCAGAAGAACTGGGTGTGTTTTTGTAAGCTGTGAGAAACAAATTTAAGAAAATACAATAGATCTCCAGGACAATATAAGCAATCTAGGCTTTTTATCCTACAAGGTTAGAGAAGCCATTGAGGGTTTTTATATGATTAAAATGGTGTGGAGGCTAAAGCAACTCTATTTTAGATGCTAGTTTCTCAAGTTGACTTCTGATTAACCCAACACCCAGGAATGCCTCTAAGAATTCTACTTTATCTACTGTTAAGAGCACATCAAAACAGCCTTGTCCCTTTCCCTGAGGGGTTGACTTCAGTTGTCCTACACATCCCGTCCTTACAATATAGAAGCCCTGGGTCTGGGGATAACAGTAAGGGGATCTACTATGTCTCAGCCACCTCGGACATGGCTTCTGTTTGTAAGCCCCAATTAAATGTTCCTGAGAAGCTGGATTTGTCAACCTTTTTTCAGGCTCTCAGCTTTCTTGGCTTTTGAGGGTAGGTTTGCATAGACCTGCTTTCCATGGAACAAATGGTCTTCAAGAACATTAGTCTGGACATAGTGTCTGAGACCTAGCAGAGGGAGACTAGGGATAAGGAATAAATTCCTAAAGGCTAAAAAAGTTTCAGTGGGAACATTCCTAATTGTTTTAGTGTCCACTATGTATTAGGCACTAAGAGCTTTACATGCATTATTTCATTTATTCCACAGGAACTCTTGAAATAGGTACTAGTATTACCCCTATTTTATAGGTAAGGAAAAAGATGCATAGAGGTTAAGTATCTTGCCCAAGTCTATATACAGGTGTTTTGTTTTGTTTGATCCTCCTGCCTGAGCCTCCCAAGTAGCTGTGACTACAGGCATACGCCACCACGCCCAGCTAATTTTTCTACTTTTTGTAGAGACAGGATCTCACTCTTGCTCAGGATGGTCTTGAAACCCTGGCTTCAAGTGGTCTTCCCACCCAGGCCTCCCAAAGTGCTAGGATTACAGGTGTGAGCCATTGCGCCCAGCCTATAGAGGTAGTAGGCCAAAACCAGTACTACTACCATACCACACTAGCTGGATGCTAGACATCCCGGACATTTTAAAAGAAGAATTAATCTAATGAGTTAAAGAATTTTAAGACTTCATGACTAGAGAGGAAGTTGGGGAGGGATGGCATTCTTTAAATTTAAAAATAGCTACCATTCGTTGAGCTCCTATTACGTTATCAGCCCTTAACTGTGTTAGATGCTTTATATATTTTATCCATAATCCTCACAATTTGGCAAGGTAATCCAATACTAATGGAATTTGAAGTTTGCTGGATGCTAGAGTAGTCAACAAAGCCAGGACTCAAATTCAGGCTGCTCCTTCTAGTATACCACTCTTCTCTCCTAACCAAGGACTCAGTGCCAGGCACAGAAGGACTGACTGAATGCAGACTGAAAAGAGGAAAGCTAGCCTGCCATTTTCTGCATAATTTTATAACAGTAACACAACTCTTGTCTAACAGTTGAGGAAAACTGATGTTGGACAGAGTAAATGCTTTTTTGAGTATCTGCTGGTTTGGGGTCCCTAAAACATACTTCTCTCAAATCTTGGGAAAAATTAAAAATGCGTTTGAAAAGAACAGCATCATTTCTTTATCAATTAGTTTGAGAGAAATGGATTTCCTCTAAAATTTCCATTTTCAAAAATATCATTAAAATGTAACATGGTTTGCCATAACCTACCGGAAAATTCTGGATAAAACTAAACATGAAATATTTACTGCTGTGCTAAATAGTGTCACAAGTACAGGGGTCAGACCACCTGGTCTAATTAGCTGTGTGACCTCTGGAAAGTTAGTTGAACTCTCTGTGCCTTAGAATCCCTTCTCTAAAATGCAGATAGCAGCATCTACCTCAAAAGCGTGTTGTGGGATCCATAGTGCAGAGAACTTAGCAACTATAAAAGAAAATAAAATTTCAGGCCGTCTAAATCTATTATGCCAAGGGAAGAGTTAAGCTTTGGAAACCGAGTCAAGTTTCCAATTTGTTTCTTAGATTATAGATTAACTGCTTCCTCATTGCTCTTTTCTATAAATGACTAGAAGAGACCAGACCTCTTCCCTTTCCAATCACTACTCTTTGTTATAGATAGTTACAGGCAGTTGTATATAACTGCCTCCTTTATTGTCCTCTAACTCACACCAGATGGTGCAAAAGACCCCATGACTGTTACATCTTCAGTGTGGAATGTTAAATACACTTTTCCGGAAAAAAAAAAAAAAAAAAAAAAGACCACAACTAATCAGATCATTGAAACTATGTGTTAAGCCTTCTATAGAAAGATGTTAAAATTGTTAAGCTTCCCTAAACTTTAAACAGTCCTAAACTTCTACACTTCAGAACACCTCTTTGGAACCTGTGCTTCCCAGGCAGCTGTCCTTAAACTTTTATTGTGAATAAACTCTCCTTAAACTAGATTCGAAAGCTGCCTGTGGGCTTATGCCTGGAATCCCAGCACTTTGGGAGGCCAAGGGAGGATTGCTTGAGGTCAGGAGTTCCAGACTGGCTTGGGCAACATAGTGAGACTCCTGTCTCTACAAATAATTAAAAATTTAAAAATTAGCTGGTGTGGTGGTGTGCACCTGCAGTCCCAGCTACTCAGGAGGCTGAGGCTGAGGCAGGAGGATCCCTTGAGCCCTGGAGTTCGAGGTCACAATGAGCTATGATTACACCACTGCACTCCAGCCTGGGCAACAGATCAAAACCCTGTCTCAAAAAAAAAAAAATATATATATATATATATATATATATAGAGAGAGAGAGAGAGAGAGAGAGAGAGAGAGAGAGAGACTAACTAGATTCTAACCCTTTTGATGATTTTAGGTTGACACACTGTTCAATACATATTATAAAAAGTAAATATTAAGCCTTCAAAGTAGTCTGTGACATTTAGGTAGAAATCTTGCCCAAATTCCTATCTTTGGTCTCCCCCATTCACCTTTGTGACCTCTTCCTTATAGATAAGAACTCACGTATTTGTGGACTTGAAACGAGTTATCATAGTAACTGAAAAGAAACCGGAAGAGTTAAAATGCCATTCTTGCTGCTCTCTTTTCCTCCTTAGGACCACAGTTACAGCTGGAGTCAGAGAAAATACTTTTATCAGGTCCTTAGGGTATTCAGACAAAAACACAAATCAGTCATCCTCTTTAGTCCGAGAGTGAGCACTGCAAGTAAAGCTCTCACTTGTATTTTTTAAAAGATGTTTTCTTCTTTTCCTAGCCCCTTCTTCTACCCAACTACAAAGCTCCAAAAGGTAGTTTTACACTGTTCCAACTGCAGTCAGTAGAGAAGGTGGGGGTGTCGGGGTGCTGATGGAGGGCAGCCTCAGAAGGGCCGACTCTGCCCAGATGGAGCCTCACGGACGGCCGGGGCCGCCGCATGCACCGGCGCTCAGCTGAGGCGAGTGCGCGGCCGGGGCTGCAGCTGGCGTTGGCGCCGCTTGCGCTGGCCGTTCAGGAGCTTCTGCGCAATCTTGCGCTCGTGGCCGCCGGGCACCGGCCGGTTGGTGCGCAGTTCCCGCTCGCGCCGCGTCCGGCCCTTGCTGCGGCCGGCTCCGCACGCCGGGAGGTCGCGCAGGTAGTAGTAGTCGAGGCAGTCGTAAAGCTCCTCCTCGAAGCTCACGGGCGGCCGCGCCTCCGGTGGCGGCGGCCGGGCCCGAGGCTGGGAGCACTTAAGGGTCTGGTGGGTGACCCGCTCCATCTCACCAGCCGTCTGGCCGCCACCCGCGCGCGCGCTCCGAAAGGGCCGAGCGGTCCCGCCCCGCGCTCTGATTGGCTCCAGCAGGCATAGGGGCGGGGCCTCTGGCAACACAGAGAGGGCGGTGCGTTGGGCGGGGCCTGTGCGCTCCAGCCCCGGCGCCGGTGACCGCCTAGCCCGGGCCTGCGAGTTGGGAGCCGGAGAGACGGGTTAACAAACTGACCGAGCGTTACGTTTACGTCAGTCAAAGTAGAAAACTATCCACGTGTGCACAGTGAGGAACTGCTTCGAGAGAGCGTGGGGCTGTGCACTCGTCCAGAGGACTTCTGTCGGCCACCGACATTAGGCTATTTTATGACACAAAGTGCTCAATCACGAATGCTGTAAGGTCAGAGATGTAGCTTATGAAGAAATACCTGTTATCCCAGTGACGTATTTTTAGGACAGATCTGTCTATAGAAAAGACTGAGAGGAAATTCATCTGATGCTAAACTATCTCCAGCTGGTAGGGCCACACAGTATTTCATTCTTGCTCCTTTTCCTCCACGCGTCCACCCCGCCTTTCGGTGAGGAGCCCGCTTACGGAGAGCGGTGGGCGGGAAAGGCCGTCTGCCCCGCCAGCCCGGCCTTTCGCCCCCGGGCGCTGTGGCCCGCGCGCCGTTTCGGCTTATCCGCGGGCACCGCCACCCCGGTACACTGCGACGCTAAGCGCGACAGCGCGAGGTCGTGTGGGGGGGACGGCCGAGAGGCAGCCGCGCGGGAGCAGCCGGCCCAGCGCCCCGCCGGCCGGTCGCGGCTGCCCAGACCCCGGGCTAGCGGGAGGTGTGCGCGGCGGCGGAACGAGGCCAGACGACCCGCGCTCGGGCGGGTTCCGGGTCTCGCGCGGAGCGCCGCGCTGCGGAGCTGGACTCATTACGCCCCGCGGCAGCCCGGCTGCGCGTGGACTCCCAGGTCTAATTACCTACTTACTGCCTCCCTAAACGCTGCTCTCGGCAGTTTCTGCGGGGCAGGCCTTATTTTGGCTTGGTTTGAGGAGCACAGATGATAATTCTTGTCCCACAAAAATTTCAGCTACCCCTCGGGGGTTTTTCAACAGATCGAAAATAATTCCCTGCTGAAAACGAAGAAAAACAACAAAAACTTCTCAAATATTTGATCTTGCTGAGTTTCTGTCTGTGACCAAACTGCAGATTTGCACCCCAGAGCCAGTTCCCTGGTGGAGGCGTGGCCTACATACCACGCCCTGAAGGCAATTTTGGTGGTTTCTGAAATGAAATGAGTCCCGAGAGAGTGTTTTTAATAAAACACAGAGGGGATTTTCTACTTCCACCCACATGTCTTACATCTATGCTACTGGGAAAGAGAACTAATATTTATTCTCTGTATCACTTTCTTTTGTACATTATCTGTTTTCCTTTTTTTTGAAACAGGTTTCTCCTTTATCGCTCAGGCTGGAGTGCAGTGGCAGGATCATAGCTCATGGGATCCTCACTTCTTGGCTTCCCAAAGTGCTAGGATTACAAGTGTGAGCCACTCCCCTCGCACCTCCAGCCTACATTATCTCTTTTTAAAAATCTGTTTAAAATTTATGGTAAAGTTCAGACGTTTTCAAAAGTGAAGTGAATAGAACAATGAACTCTCACATCCCATCACAGAGATTTAACAGTTATCAAGCTCCTGGAACATTTGCTTTATGCATCCCTTTCTGTTTTCTTCTGCTGCATCCTTTTATTAATAAATCGAATTGCAGACATTATGTCATTTCACCCCTATGTATCTCAGATTACTGCTCTAAAAAAAGTAGACCTTTTCCTTATATAACCACAATGCCATTTTCATACCTGGCAAAATCAACTGGTCCTGGTATTACCTAATGCCCAGTCGAGAATAAAATTTCTCTGGTTGTCTAAAACACAGGATGTCCTAGGAGTCTCCATACAAAGGAAAAATTTTGTAATGAATATTTTGTAAATAAAGGTACATTTAATAATAGCTACAGTTTCCCATTTTCCCTATATATGGTGACTTTTGGGCTACCCTGTACATCATTTTACCATTGGTTTGTTCAACTCAGAATACATACAAAATCTACCCACGAAATTTGCTTGTATGGCTTTTAAGTCTATTATATTTTAGAGCAGCCCCCCCTGCCTTTTTAACCTTTCCCTGGTATTGTCTTGTAGAAACTGGGTCACTTGTCCTGTAAATGTCCCACTTTGTGGATTTGACTACTTCCTTCTGGTATCATTTAATTGTTCCTCTCTCTCCTGTATTTCCTGTAAATTGAGGTTGGATATAGAGGCTTCTATATACTCAGATTCAATTTGGGGGGACAAGAAAACTTCTTAAGAAATGACGGATGTTGGCCTCTCACAATGCCTCATTGTCCCAGTTTTAGTGATGTGGGATTAGGTGGGGACACTCTGACCTTGCAATTGTAAAGTTCCTCGTTAAACTTTTATTTAATGATTTTGTCCATTGTTCATTGCTTATTTGCTATTACTTCATTAGGCGTTGTGGTAATTTTCTAATTTAATCATTCCTTCCATGTTTATTAGCTAGAACTGTTTTCCTCATGAACTAAGGCTAGTTGATTAGCCTGAAATACTCTTTGACAGGAAAGGCAGGACAAATGCTTAATGGTTCCCCATTAAAGGTGGTTTTTCAGGGATTGTAATGGACTCTACCTTTTTTTTCCTTTGATAATCATGAACTTGTGGATCTTTAAAAAATATAGTCAATGTGTTTCAATTTTATTCATTTTTATTCCTTTTGATGTTCAATTTTTCCCATTTTTTTGGCTAATGGGAGCTCCTTCATCATGTAATTTCTCTGTTATTTTGGCTTTAACCTAATGTTCATGGAGAAAGTCTTTGCTTTCTGGTACACCAAAATGTCCACGCTCATCCTGTACATTTATGCCCTAGACCCAGAATCAGCCATTTCTCCAAGGAGTCCTGGATCCTTTTAATGTGGGGAATGGTATCTAGAGGCTACAATCTTAGTGCTAAGTGTATCATGTCCTTTGATCTTCTTGAATAAAATTTATAGGCGGCGGTTGGTTTGGACCGAGCTTCTGCACTTCGGTCCAACAGACCAACCACATGGAGTCACTCCTGCTAAAGTTCCGTGCCACCAGCCAAAACTAAGTTGTTTATCTGACCATCCAAGAAATCAGGAGAAAGAGAGATAATAGCCAGATCCCCAAATAGGCAGGTGTTAGCTGGCATGATAAAGAAGTTCCCTCTGCTTTAACCTTTACAAAGGAAGTAACTTTGAAATGACCAACTGCTTTTTATTCTGTTTCTGCTTTTTTTCAGCTGTTCTGCCTATAAAGCCAAGCTCCTCTGCTCAGATCACTGGAACACTCATTATCTTATAGGAGCTCTGGAAAATAGTCAAATGTCTACAGCAACCAAGAAAATACCCAATTTTTTAAAAAGCCACATTCAAAATAGTAGGAAATGTTGTGCCATTTTTACTCACCCTTACTCTACCTCTTCCATGGCATAGCAGTGGTCATGGTGTGAAGTAGATGGCAGCCCAGTTTCTAGTTGTATGGAATGTGGTATTGCTCAATTCTAGAATTGCAGATAAAAGCCAATTAGATCTTTAAACTAAATTTGTTGTAGTTTTGACTTTTGACAATCTTTACAAGAACCCTATGAGATATTACTGTCCCAATTTTCCCTATGAGAAAATAGTAACAACTTCCCAAGGTTATATAACTAATGAAAAGCAGACTCAAACTGAGGCTGAGGTCTTCTGACTCCTAGGTAGTTACTTCTTTTATTTTACTGTACTTCTTGGTATGAACTTAATACTTGTTAGTTCACAGATTGATTGCTAATCATCCCTGCCCTCTTAGCTTCTAAAATGGTATTTAAAAGCAGGTGCTACCATCTGTCTTGCTCTCCTGCCCCAAGGACTCTAAGCTAATGCTGATTATATCATTGGAATAAGATTTAAAATATGCCTTGCCCAAGGTCCATGGCAGAGTGATCCCCTGTGTCTGCTTTTTAGGTCATCTTATAGGAGCTCTGCAAAATAGTCAAATGTCTACAGCAACCAAACAAATATACACACACAAAAAAGCCACATTTAAAATGGTAGGAAAATTTGTGCCATTTTACTCATCCTTGCTCCACCTCTTTCATGGCATGGCAGCAGTCTTGGTCCAAAGTAGGTAGCAGCTCAGTTTCCAATTCATTCCCTCCAACCAGAGGAAGCAGAGCAAACCTTTCTGCAATTCTCTAACCTGTCTGGGGGCTGCATGATGGACTGGATTTTGGAAGTTGAGGTGGAAAAGCAGTGGGAAGTGCTCAGGAAAGCTGTAGGGAGAGTAGAGACCCACAGGTGCCTAAGGCAAGAGATTATAGATGGAGACATACAATAGACCATCTAAGGCCCTAAGAAGAAGCTGTGAGATTAAGACTTTCAAAAGCAGCTGTGTATATGGAGAAATTGAAAAAGCCACACAGAGACAAGATACATGCTCAGAAAAGAACTGAAAAGACCTTAAGCTTCCACTTCAGTCTGATCCCAAGTCTCAGAGAAGGCCCAGCTACCCAGTAAAGGACTGTCCCAGTACAAAGCCAGCCTGCAAAGACTGAAAGAGGTGGCTGTCCTTTCAAATGTGTGATTTTTTAACAACTTCACAAAATCACAAGGCATGCAAGGAGGATCATTTAAAGGAAAAAATTAATTGGCAGAAACCATTCCTAAAGAAGCACAGGCATTAGAATTAGACTTACTAGACAAATACTTTTTAAAAACTGTCTTAAATATGCTGGCTAAGGGAAAACATGGATAGAGAACTAAAGGAAATCAGTAAAATGATATATGAACAAATGGAGAATATCAACAAAGAGACAGACATTGTAAAAAGGAAACAAATAGAAATCCTGGAACTAAAAAATACAAAAAAATAAATTGGAAAATTCATGGGAAGGCTCAACAGCAGATTTGAACAAGTGGAAGAAAGAGTCAGTGAACCTGAAGATGAGGCATATGAAATTATCAAGTCTGAAGAGAAGAAAGAAAAAAGAATGAAGAAAAATGAACAGAGCCTAAGGGACTTATGGAATATCATAAAGCCGACCAATATATACAGTGTAGAAGGAAAAGAAAAAGAGAAAGGTGAAGAGAGATTATTTGAAGAAATAATGGCCAAAAACTTCCCAAATTTGAAGAAAATAATAACCCTACAAATATAAGAAGTTTAATGACTCCAAGTAGGACAAACCCATAGCCAACATCATACTGAACGGGGAAAAATTGAAAGCATTTCTGCTTAGAACTGGAACCAGACAAGGTTGCCCTCTATCACCACATCTATTCAACATAGTGCTGGAAGCCTAGCCAGAGCAATCAGACAAGAGAAGGAAATCAAGGGCATCCAAATGGGGCAGAAGAGGTCAACCGACTGCTCTCTGCTGATGATCTCATAACTAGAAAACCCCAAAGATTTTGCCAAGAGACTATTGGAATTGATAAATAAATTCAGCAAAGTCTCAGGTTACAAAATCAATGTACACAAATCAGTAGCATTCATATACACCAACAGTCCAGCCAAAAACCAAATCAAAGACTCAATATTTTTCACCAGACTCAACAGTGGTCACTGCACAGATTGGATCCTGCTTGCTCTCACACCTCACTCTGCTTCCTCTGCACCATGTCCGACAAACCTGATATGGCTGAGATCGAGAAATCGATAAGCTGAAATTGAAGAAGACGGAAACGCAAGAGAAAAATTCGTTGCCTTCCAAAGAAACGATTGAACAGAAGCAAGCAGGTAAGTCATAATGCTGCCAATATGCACTGTACATTCTACGAGCATTGCAATCTTATTTTACTTCTTTTAACTGTTTAACTTTGTAAGATGCAAAGAGGTTGGATCAAGTTTAAATGACTGTGCTGCCCCTTTCACATCAACAAATCAAGAACTACTGACAACGAAGGCTGTACCTGCCACTCTCATCTGCCTGTCTGACTGGCAAGGAAGGAAAAGAACTCACTTGTTGGTGAAGGAAGAAGCGGGGTGGGATGACAGTGAAATCTTGAGTAAAACAAAGCTGGCCCAAAGTTTCCTGCAGGCTGTAAAATGCAGTTTAATCAGAGTGCCTTTTTCTTGTTGTTCAAATGATATTAATTATTGGAATGCACAATTTTTTTTAATATGCAAATAAAAAGTTTTAAAACCTGAAAAAAATACCTTTCACAGTAGCAAAGAAAATAAAATACTTGTGAATATGTTTAACTAAGGAGGTGAAAGACCTCTATAGAGAGAACTACAAAACACTGAGGAAGGAAATAGCAAAGGACACAAACAGATGGAAAAACATACCATGCTCATGGACTGGCAGAAGCAACATTGTTAAAATATCTATACTACTCAAAGTGAGCTACAGATTCAATGCAATCCCTATGAAAATACCAACAACATTCTTGGCAGATCTAGAAAAAATAATTCTATGCTTTGTATGGAATCAGAGAAGACCACGTATAGCGAAAGCAACCTTAAGCAAAAAGAACAAATTGGGAGGCATCAATTTACCAGATTTAAAGCTATACTACAAGGCTATAGTAACCAAAACAGCTTGGTACTGGCACAAGAACAGAGACATAGACCAATGGAACAGTACTGAGAAGCCAGATATCTTAATAAAGCCATCCTCATATAGCCATCTTATCTTTGACAAAGCAGACAAAAACATACACTGGGGATAAGAATCCTTATTCAAGAAATGGTGCTGGGAAAATTGGATGGCCATATGTAGAAGACTGGAATAGAATCTGCTCCTTTCTCCTCTCACAAAAATAAACTCATGATGGATAATAGACTTAAACCTAAGGCATGAAACCATAAGAATTCTGGAAGAAAATGTTGGAAAAAGTTTTATAGACATTGGTGTAGGTCAACGAACATATGAAAAAATGCTCAACATCTCTAATCATCTGGGAAATGCAAATCAAAACCACAATGAGATATCACTTAACTCCAGTGAGAACAACTTTTATCAAAAAGCCCCAAAACAATAAACGTTGGTGCGGTTGCAGAGAGATAGGAGCACTCATACACTGCTGGTGGGACTGCAAACTAGTACAACCTCTATAGAAAGTAGTATGGAGATACCTCAAAGAACTAAAAGTAGAACTACCATTTGATCCAGCAATCCCACTACTGGGTATCTACCCAAAGGAAAAAAAGACATTGTGTAAAAAAGACATCTGTACTCAAATGTTTATAGCAGTATAATTCACAATTGCAAAGATGTGGAAACAACCCATGTGCCTGTCAATATATGAGTGGATTAATAAAATGTGGTGTATGTATACCATGGAGTACTACTCAGCCATAAAAAAACTGGTGAACTAGCACCTCTTGTATTATCCTGGATGGAGCTGGAGCCCACTCTTCTAAGTGAAGTATCATAAGGATGGAAAAACAACACCACATGTACTCACCACTAAATTGGTACTAATCAATCAACACTAATGTGCACATATGGGAAGTAACATTCATAGGATGTCGGGTAGGTGGGAGGGGGAGGAGAAATGGGTAAATTCACACCTAACAGGTGCAGTGTGCACTGTCTGGGGGATGGGCATGCTTGTAGCTCTCACTCAGGCGGTGCAAAGGCAATTTATGTAACCTAAGCATTTGTACCCCTATAATACTCTGAAATTAAAAATAAATCATCCCAGCTACTTGGGAAGCTGAGAAGGGAGGGTCACTTGAGGCCAAGAGTTAGAGGCTGCAGTGTGCTATGATTGTGTTTGTGAATAGCCACTGCACTCCAGCCTGGGCAACACAGCAAGACCCCACCTCAAAAAAATTTTTTTAATTAAAAATAAAAGAATGTTAAAAAAACCCACAACTTATCCTAGTCTGTCTAGCCTTGACTAACAAAAAGGGTCTTCTGATCATTGAAGAGGTGTGTTCTTGTGCATAATGAGGATGGATCATCAAGCTTGTTGATGATCTTTTCCTGATCCACTGCTTAGTTTTCCAAGAAACTTTATATTGGGAAGGGAGTCATTAGAGAATGAACCTGAATTTTGAAGTTACCAGAGGGGTAACGTCTCCTTTGTAAGTTAATAAATGGACCACCTGACTTAAAAACCAGGAGTTCCGTTAAAAAGAATCACTCCCTAGGACCCTGACCTATGCTGGGAGCATGAATAGCTGGAGTTTTTGGACCTATAATATTGTAGGCCACATTCCATATCATCAAGGTACAGCCCTCCCACAAAGCGCTGCCAAAGCACCAGCTGGCTGTCTGCATGGGGCACTGCACGTGTCTGTGTCTCCCATTTCCCCCAGGAGATGCTGTATTGCAGCTTTCCCTTACACTTTGTGTCCCAAACAGCTCCTGGCACAAGGCCTTGCAATGTGGCAGGTTGCTGAGTCAATGTTGATCTACTGCAGATCTGACTTCAGATTCCATCAGGGCAGTTCGTGTTTGAGAAACCAAACAGAAGAGAAGGGACCCAGCCTGGCAGTTTAGCAGTCTGAAGATATAAGCTGTTCAAAATAAGTGCAATGCCTCTAATTTTCTAAGTCTGCCTTTGCTCTCAGGGTTCTTTGAATGACACAAATTCACTTCTCCCAAGGAACCCTCAAAAGTACCCTCCAACCGATGCTGGATCTATTTGTCTTTCTAGAACTCATATCTTAAATCTTCCTCCTTAAATTATCCCCTCTTTATATCACCTCCCACCCATTCACCCACAGGTTAGCAAATACAGATCTCAGTAGGTCAGACAGGCAGCCTAAAGGAGAGAAGGAGGCCAGAGGAATGTGGGGCACTGGTGAGAATTGTGGCAGACCGAAAGGCATTTGCATTCAAAGGTTTTTAAACACTGTTCTGTTCAAACCAAATGCATGAACAGGAAACCAAGTTCAGTCACCTGCAGCCAATGTGGGATGTTTGGTCTACATTCTGCAGTACAAACTGCTTAGCATGAGCAACAAGGCCCTTCCCAACCTGGTCTCTAACAACCTGCCTTTCAAGCCCAGCCACTCCTGCTCAAGTCCCTGTGCTCTACTTACATGACATACTTGCACAATACTCTCCTGCCACCTTTGCTTGTTCACTCTCCCCCTGCCACAAATATTTATTGAGCACCTACTATATGCTAGGCGCTATAATAAGTGCCAAGGAAACAATGCTGAACAAGGTATAAGAGATTTTGCCCCCATATTGCTTATAGTGTAGTGGGGAGACATATGCATCAACAGACAATTACCAGGGTGTGATAAGCACTGTGAGAGGAGAAGTACAGGGCGGGACTGAAACATACACAGGGGGCTCCTTGCAGGATCACAGAGAGCAGGGCTTGGGAAGGCTTCTCAGAGGACCAGATGTCTTAGCTGAGGCTAAGGATGAGCCAAGGAAGCAAAGATGAGAGTGAAAGGGTGAGGGTGAGTGTGGGGGTAGGAAGAGGGTTTCCTGAAGAAGGAAAAGAAAAGGCCCCTAAGGAAGCTGGCATTCCCTGTGGCTGGAGGGTAGGGATGGGGTGGGAGAGATAACACTGGGAAGGTTTTATCGGAGGCCAGATCTAACCAGGCCCTGTGGCCAAATACAGAGTTTGGACTTTGTCGTAAAGGAAATAGGCAACCACAACAGATGTTAATCAAGGATCATTTTGCCCCAAATTTGCCTTTTAGAAGAATCCCTCTGATTCCAGTATGGTGAACAGGCTGAAGTGAGCAAGCCTGGAAGTAAGAGGACAATTGGAGGCCCTCACAAGCAGCCAGCCAGAGATGATGGTGGTCTGGCCTGGGGAATGGCAGTGGAAGCAACATGGACCAGACTTGGAAGGTAGAATTGACAGGACTCAGAGATTGAGTGACTGTGGTGAGAATGACAAGAGCAGGTGTTGATGACGAGCTTGCAGTGCCCCTGCTCCCTGCTCACCCTTTCTAGCTTAATTCTCCCATCACTCCTCACAGACCTTCCTCCACCCTTAGCACCTTGCTACCCGCTGCCCCCCAGCACCCTGTCCTCTGCTGGTTTAGCACACCAAATTGTGTGATGGTTAGTGGTTGGACACCCTTCTTCCCTGTTGCATTGGGCAGGGATGCTCTATCAGTCAGAGTCCTGTCAGGAGAGGAAAAACACTCAGTAATTTTAATACATGAAAATTATTAACTATAACAAGGGATTGGAGCAATGAGAGATTGTCTAGTAATAGCTAAAGAGAACCCTAAAGAATATGGGATCAGCAGATACAGGGTGCAGCCACCATTCCTAAGGTGGAGATAGAGCCCCAGTGCTGAGATCCAGACCCTGTTGGAGGGGACACGGTTGTGGCTAATTGGATGGTAGAGAAGTCGCTATGGCACCACACTGATTGTAGTTGTCAGAAATCTTCCCTCCAGAATTGACTGGAACCTACCTTCTAGTGTGACAAGGAAAGTCATTCATGGAGTGGTGTCTCCTCAGAGGTACTTTGCTACAAAGCCAACCAAAATGGAAACAACTGGTGGCTGGGTGCCGCTGGCCACTGTTGCTGCAGGAACCAGGCTCTGGAGCAGCTACATGAGCTGCAGAACCCTGGTGCTGGAAAAACATCTGCACTGCAGGAGCTGGGCACTGAAGAAGCCACGCATGCTGCAGGAGCCTGCTGAGAGAGCACACCAGAACGAGGAGGAAAACATATCCCTTCTTCCCGCAGTGACCTTGGCTGACAAACCTTAACATTGTGCCAACTGGCAAAGAAAAAATACTTAAATGACCCAGCTCCATTTTTTCAGAGCAAGCAATGAAGGGTGAATTTGGACCCTATAGGCAATAAATTGGTAACTGGCACAGACCCCATCCTGTTCATCGTGGTTGCTGGAGTACCATGGGGGGCTAGAAATCAACACAGCAAGTAAGGTTCAGAAAGGATTTTTCTCACTTGTGGCCTCAGTGGGAAACAGAGGGCTGGGGGAATGGGAAGCCTAAACCAGGATTCAGTGAACTCTGGTCCATGGGCCAAATTTGGCCTGCCCTCTGTTTTTATAAATAAAGTTTTATTGGAATGTGGCCATTCTCATTTGTTTAGATATTGTCTGTCTGCTTTCATGCTGCAAGAGTAGAATTGAGTAGTTGCAACAGAGACAACATGGCCTGTGAGGCCTAAAGTATTTACTATCCAGCATTTTACAGAAAAGGTGCAGGTCCTTGGTCTAAACCCTAGTCAGATTAGACCTAAGGGTTCAGCAGAAAGTCAAGGCCCTGGAAGCCAAAAGGAAAGTTGGTTGTTTCCAGTGCCTTTCAAACCGTTGGAGTTTGCAAGCCTGAGCACTGGACATGAGAATTCTTAGATTTTCCCTGCCATAGTCTCATCCTCTCCACTTCTAATGGGAGAGGGGCTCTTCAGCACAACAGGCCTAGCTGGTTACCCTGTCTGCTCCAGTTCCAGATGGTGACTTCTGGGTTCCCGGTTCTCAGATTTTAACTTCTGGGTTCCTGGTTCCCAGCCAATCACATTGTTGGAGTAGGTAGGGATACTCTTCTCCCAAATAGCTCAAATCTCCGTTACAGAGGTCGTGGAGCCATAAGTACTGCCTGACAGTGCCTCCTGCTCCCCAGACTGACCTCCATAGATAGGGCTGGATCCGGTGCAAGCTCTCAAGTTAGAACTTCTTGTCTAACATGGATTGACTCATTCATTCAAGGACACCACACTACTGACAGACCAAGTGACTATGTGAAATCAACAAAGATAATTTAATAACCATGATGACATGTTGACCATGAACGTAGAGGTGCCCCTGAGCTCTGTAATACTGTGTCTTTGTGTTCTTCAAACACAACAGGCACTTTCTTGCCTTCAGGCCTATTCTCACTGGCTGGAATGCTCTTGCCCACACTTTGAAATGCCTTGCTCTCTTCATTTGTTTTTAATTGTGGAAAAATATGCATAACATCAAATGTGCCCTTTTAACCATTTTTTAAGTGTAAAATTCAGTGGCATTAATGCATTCACACTGTTGTACAACCATCATCACTATCCATTTCCAGAATTTTTCACCATCCCAAAGTGAAAGTCTGTTCCCATTAAACAATAAATCCTTATTATCCCCACCTTCCACCCCAAGTAACCTCTATTCTACTTTCCGTCTCTATCAATTTGACCACTCTAGATACACCATATAAGTGGAATCATGCAATAGGTGTCCTTTTGTTTTATTTCACTTATGTGGAATCATACAATATGGGTCCTTTGGTTTTATCTCACTTAGCATAACGTTTCTGTGTAACAGAGTGTACCAGGAGTTCACTCCTTCTTAAGACTGAATAATTTTCCATTTTATGTATATACCACAAATGTCAAGGGACATTTTGGTTGTTTCCACCCTTTGGCTATTGTGAATATTGCTGCCATGGACTTGAGTCTGTAAATATCGGTTCAAGTCCCTGCTTTCAATACTTTTGTCTATATATCTAGAAATGGAATTGCTGTATCATGCAGTAATTCTATGTTTAAAATGTTTAATGTTTTAAAACTTGCCATATGGTTTTCCACAGCATCTGCACCATTTTACATTCCCACCAGCAAAGCACAAGGCTTCCAATTTCTCCACTTCCTTGCCAGCAATTGTTAAACTGTTATTTTCTTTTTTCTTTCCTCCCCCCTCCCCCAATAATAGCCATGCTAATGGGTGTCAAGCAGTATCTCATTGATTGTGGTTTTGATTTGCATTTCCCTAAGGATTAGTGATGTTGAACATCTTTTCTTGTGCTTACTACCCATTTATAGATCTTCTTTGGAAAAATCTATGTTGAATTCCGTTGCCTGTTTCTAATTGCGTTGTTTGTCTTTTTTGTTGTTGAGTTGTAGGAATTCCTTATATATTCTAAATATTAATCCTTCACCACATATATGATTTGTAAATATTTTCTAAATTTTGTAGGTTGCCTTTTCATTCTGCTTTGATGCACATATTTTTTAATGTCGATGAAGCACAGTGTATTTTTCTTTTCTTGCCTGTACTTTTGGTGTTATATCCAAGAAATCATTGCCAAATCCAATGTCATGAAGCTTTCTCCTATGCTTCCTTCTAGGAGTTTTATAGCTTTGGCTCTTATACTTAGGTCTGCAATTCACTTTGAGTTAATTTTTGTAGATGGTATAAGAGATAAGGATCCAATTTTATTATTTTGCATGTGGATATCCAGCTTTTCTAACACGACTTATTGAACAAACTGTCCTTTCCTCACTGTGCACAAGTAATCCTTCTGCCTCAGCCTCCTGAGTAGCTGGGACTACAGGCATGCGCCACCATGCCCAGCTAATTTTTTCTGTATATTTTTAGTTGTCCAATTAATTTCTTTCTATTTTTAGTAGAGATGGGGTCTCGTTCTTGCTCAGGCTGGTTTCGAACTCCTGAGCTCAAACAATCCACCCGCCTCGGCCTCCCAGAGTGCTAGGATTACAGGTGTGAGCCACCGTGCTCGGCCTTGTAATATTCTTTTAAAATTATTTTATTTCTGAGGCATCAGTTGTATGTCATTTCATTTCTGATCTTAGTTATTTGAGTCCTCTGTCTTTTTCTTTGTTGATCTACCTGTTTGTCGATTTTGTTGATCTTTTGAAAAAACAACTTTTACTTTCATTGCTTTTTTCCTATTGCTTTTCTATTCTCTATTACATTTATCTATGGTCTAATTTTTTTCTTTTTGAGGCAGAGTCTTGCTCTGTGGCCCAGACTGCAGTGCAGTAGTGTGATCATAGCTCACTGTAACCTCCAACTCTTGGGCTTGAGCAATTCTCCTCCCTCAGCCTCCAGAGTAGCTGGGATGACAGGTGCATGCCACCATGCCCAGCTATTTTTTTCTTATTTATTTTCGTAGAGATGGGGTCTCATTCTGTTGCTGAGGCTGGTCTCAAACTCCTTGCCTTAAGCGATCCTAACCCTTCTTAGCCTCCAAAGTGCTAGAATTACAGACAGGCATGAGTCACTGTGCTTGGCCTCTAATCGTTATTATCTCCTTTTTTCTGCTGGCTTTGTGTTTAGTTTGTTCTTCTTTTTCTAGTTCCTAGGGGTGTAAAGTTAGATAGTTGATTTGAAATTTTTAATCTTTGTTTAAAAAATTCTTTCTTTCCCAGGTATACTGAGTCTCAATCTTCTTTTTTGATGTAGGCATTTGTCACCATAAATTTCCATCTAAGAATTGTTTTTGCTACATCTCGTAAATTTTGATATGTTGCGTTTCGTTTTCATTCATTTTCTCTGAAGATATTTTCAAATTTCCCTTATGATTTCTTCTTTGATCCATTAGTTATTTAAGAGTGTGCTGGCCAGGTGCGGTGTCTCATGCCTGTAATCCTAGAACTCTGGGAGGCCAAGGCAGCAGGATAGCTTGAGCTCAGAAGTTCGAGAACAGCCTGAGCAAGACAGAGACCTGTCTATAGTATAAACAGAAAAAAATTAGCCGGGCATGGTGGCATATGCCTGTAGTCCCAGCTACTTGGGAGGCTGAGGCAGAGGCCGGAGAATCACTTGAGCCCAGGAGTTTGAGTTTGCTGTGAGCCAGGCTGATGCCACAGCACTCACCCAGGCAAGAATGAGACTCTGTCTCAAAAAAAAAAGTGGGGGGAAATTGTATAATAGTTAGCTCATTGCTCCCTCTGAATATTTCCCTTTGGAAAAAAAAAAGAGTGTGCTGTTTAATTTTCATGTATTGTGGTTTTCCAATTTTTATTTTGCTATTGTTTTCCATCCCTTTGCCTTGAGTCTGAATGAGTCCTTGTGGGTTAGATATGTTTCCTGAAGGCAGCAGATATTTGGCTTATACATATTTATCCATTTGGCCAGCCTATGTCTCTTCAGTGGGCAGTTCAAGCCATTCACATTTATTGAAAGAATTGATAAATGGGGTAGATTTCTGTTCATCTTATTGAGTAGAACTTTGTTGCTTTGTTTTATTTCTTGAGCCATTGTAGTATCTGGCCTCTGACCTTTAGCTCGTGGGTGATTTTACACTGGTGAGCGTCTATTGTGCTTATCCGTGTATAATGCAGTTATGAATACTTCCATCAGGGCAGGTCTTATTTGGACAAATTACCTCAGTGTTTGCTTGTCTGAGAAATACTTTATTTTCTCCTCATAAATGAAATTTAGTTTTGCAGGATATGAAATTCTAGGCTGGGCATTATTTTGTTCGAGAAGACTGAGAATGGGTCCCCAATCCCTTCTGGCTTATAAGGTCTCAGTTGAGAAGTCTACAGTTAGTCTGATGCATTTTCCTTCATAAGTTACCTGCTGCTTTCACCTTATGGCTCATAGGAGCACCTCTTTCATGTTTATTTTGGCCAGTGTGATGACTATGTGTTATGGTGTTTGCCTCTTTGTGATGAATCTCGCAGGAGTCCTTTGAGTTTCTTGTACCTGGATATCTAGATTTCTAGCAAGGCCAGGGAAATTTTCCTCAATTATTTCCTCAAATAAATAATCCAGCCCTGTTTATTTTCTTCTTCACCTTTAGGGATGCCTATGATTCTTATGTTAGGCCTCTTTACATAATTCCATATTTCTTGCAGTCTTGCTCATTCCTCTTATTTCTCCGCGCTATCTTTGTGACTGACTTAATTGAAAGGTGATGTCTTCAAGCTCTGAGATTCTTTCTTCTGCCTGATCTAACCTATTCTTAAGGCTTTCCACTGTGTTTTGTAATTCCTTGAATGAATTTTTCATTTCCAGAAGTTCTGTTTGATTTTTCTTTAATATTTCAATTTCTTTAGTGAATTTTTCATTTCCTGCATTGTTTTTGTGGTTTCTATGTGTTTGGTTTCCATTTTAACTTGCATTTCATTGAGCTTCCTTACAATCCATGTTTGAAATTCTTCATCTGTCATTTCAATATTCTGATTTTGGTTGGTATCCATTGCTAGAGAGCTGGTGTTCCCTTTTGGGGGTAACCTTTTGCTTTGATTCTTCATATTTCCAGAGTTCTTTCACTGATTTCTTCTCATCTGGAGCAGCTATTGCTTCTTACTTTTGGATTTTATTTTGCTGAGATGAGTTTTCAACAATTTAATCCCTCTTTTACAAAACTCTACCTAGGCTGAAGATTTCCTTAAGAACAAGTACTATCCTGGCCGGGTGTGGTGGCTCACGCCTGTAATCCTAGCACCCTGGGAGGCCAAGGCAGGAGGATTGCTTGAGCTCAGGAGTTCAAGACCAGCCTGAGCAAGAGTGAGACCCTGTCTCTACTATAAATAGAAAGAAATTATCCAAACAACTAAAAATAGAAAAAATTAGCCGGGCACGGTGGCGCATACTTGTAGTCCCAGCTACCTGGGAGGCTGAGGCAGGAGGATCGCTTGAGCCCAGGAGTTTGAGGTTGCTGTGAGCTAGGCTGATGCCATGGCCCTCTAGCCCAGGCAAGAGAGTGAGACTCTGTCTCAAAAAAAAAAAAAAAATAGAACAAGTACTATCCTGTGGTTTTGTTGCCTTTCTTGCATTTGTGGTTCTTGCAGTGGAAGTTAAATGATAGCCTATCAAGCTGGATGAACCCAACTTTCCCAGTACCTGGAATAGAGAAAATGATGGACAAATATGTTCCACTCAGCACCCATAGCCCAGGTATGCAGATCTCCACACACCTATGCCCCAGACAACACCCTTCATTGTGCATAGCTCTGAGGTGAGGCTTTTGCTTTGTAAGTACCAACTGGAAATAGTTTATAACAGTAAGTGAAGTAGTAAATAATACTCACCAAAAATTTTTTCTGTTCCTAATTCCAGCATAAATTGGATTAGATAATTATTTTTGTAAAGATTTTCATATGCCACAATACTAACCATACCTTCAAGTGAACAGAACATTTCCACTAAGATAAAAAGTAGACCTTTTCAAATGGGCTTTCAAAAATGTCTGTGTAGGAGATATTATAATCATGAATGAACAAGGCCTCACTTGAATTTATTCATTTTATGTTGTAATAGTTGCTGATTTTGTAGTAGTTTTGGGGGCTAATTATAATTTTATTTATACAAACAACAATAGATTTATTTTTAAGAACACTTTCAGGTTTATAGAACTCTGGTCTGAAAGTGCAGAGTTCCCACAGACCACCTCCTCCTGTTTCTCCTATAATTTGCATCTTGTTAATGTGGTACTTTTGTTACAACTGATGAGCCCATATTGATCCATTACTAACTAGGGTTCACTCTTTGTGTTGTACATTCTACGTATTTTGATGACTGTATAATGACATGTGTTCATTGTTACTGTATTATAGAGCAGCAGTCCCCAACCTTTTTGGCACCAGGGACCGGTTTCATGGAAGACAATTTTTCCGTGGAATTATGGGGGAGGGGATGATTTCAGGATGATTCAGGTGCATTACATTTATTGTGCAGTCAAACCTCTCTGCTAATGACAGTCTGTATTTGCAGCCACTCCCCAGCGCCAGCATCACCGCCTCAGCTCCACCTCAGATCATCAGGCATTAGATTCTCATAAAGAGTGCGTAACCTAGATCCCTCCATGCGCAGTTTACAGGAGGGTGAGAATCTAATGCTGCAGCTGATCTGACAGGAGGTGGAGCTTATGCGGTGATGCAAGCAATGGGAGTGGTTGTAAATACAGATGAAGCTTTGTTCCCTTGCCTGCTGGCTGCTCACTTCCTGCTGTGTGGCCCAGTTCCTAAAAGGCCACGGACGAATACCAGTCCACAGCCTGGGGTTTGGGGACCATAGTCATAGAGATAGTTTTATTTCCCTAAAAATATTCCCCATGCCCTGCCTGTTGGTCCTTTACTCTTTCTCCCTGAACCTCTGGGAAAACTATAAAACATCTAGAAGATAAAATAGGAGAAAAATCTTGGGTTTGGTGATGACTTTTTATTTTTATTTATTTTTTATTTTTTATTTTTTATTTTTTTGAGACAGAGTCTCACTCTGTTGCCCAGGCTAGAGTGCCATGGCATCAGCCTAGATCACAGCAACCTCAAGCTCCTGGGCTCAAGTGATCCTTCTGCCTCAGCCTCCCGAGTAGCTGAGACCACAGGCATGCGCCACCATGCCCGGCTAATTTATATATATATATATTTTTAGTTGTCCAAATCATTTCAGTGATGACTTTTTAGATACAATACCAAAAGCATAACTCATGAACGGAAAAATTGGTAAGTTGGATTTCATTAAAATTAAAAACGTTTGTTCTGTGAAAAACACTGAAAGACAAGCCATAGACTGAGAGGAAATCTTTCCAAAACATGTGTTTGATAAAGAACTGGTATCTAAAATATACAAAGAACTCAACAATAAGAAAACTAGCAACCTGATTAAAAAATGGGCAAAAGATCTAAACAGACACCTCAGCAAAGAAGATATACAGCTGACAAATAGCATGTGAAAATATGTTCCACATCATATATCACCAGGGAATTGTGAATTAAAAAAACAATGAGATACCACTGAATACCTATTAGAATGGCTAAATTTCAAAACCCTGAGAACACTAAATGCCAGCGAGGATGTGGAACAACAAGAACTCTCATTCTTTGCTGGTGGAAATGCAAAATGGTGGGGTTGCTTTGAAGGACAGTATGAAAGTTTCTTACAAAACTAGTTGTAAATTTTAAATTGGAAATCAAATCTGTAACTTGTTTGAGGTAAATAGTGCCATATGTGGGTTTCCTTTAAAAGTCAAACGAAACTTAAAAAACAAGTAATAATAGAAGACAAACTTTATGGGTATGGAAAGCGGTACAAAATGAGTACCTGGATAGTAAACCCATTTTGCAATTGTGCAACTTTAAGTATATATTGTTGACTCTGTCCAGGCAGAATTAAAACCATGTTTCAACAACAAGCTGTTATTAAAGAAAACATTATTTAAAAGGCATAATTTAGGTTCTTTCATGTGACCAACTTCATCTAAGTTTAGATGTGCCAAAGGGCTTAGGTCCTCAAAGTGTGATCAAAGGAGACCCACAAGGTGAAAACCATTTTCATAACAATACTAAGCATTATCTTCCTATTTCACTCTCATTCTCTTAGTAGTGCACAGTGGAATTTTCCAGAGGCCACATGAAGTATGATATCATAGCAAGCTGAATTCTGATATGAGAACCCACTTGTCTTTTGTTAAGCCAGACAGTAAAGAGATACACAAAAATTTAAAACAAGTCCACTTTTCTCACTAATTTTTTTTGTTTTTGAAAATATAGTTATTTTTAAAATGTATTATTTGTTTGTTTATAGAGACAGGGTCTTGCTCTGTCACCCAGACTGGAGTACAGTGGCCTGATCACAGCTCACCGTAACCTTGAACTCCTGGGCTCAAGCGATCCTTCCACCTCAGCCTCTCAAATAGCTGGGACTCCAGGCACAAACCACCGTGCCTGGATAAGTTTTTTAATTTTTTGTAAAGATGGGGTCTTGCTGTTTTGCCCAGGCTGGTCTAGAACTCCTGGCCTCAAGCAATTCTCCTGCCTTGGCCTCCCAAAGTGCTGGGATTACAGGTGAAATGTGTATTTATATTAACATGCAGTGATTTTATTATTAGTTTGCAATGAACAAACAAATATTTTTAAATCATGTTTTAATTTCTAATTTTTAATTTCTAATCTTAATAGAATAATTTATATAAAAAAGGTCTAGAGATCTTTAGAGAACCTAAAGCTTTACAGAACCTAAGAAGTTTAAGATCCACTAGTTTAGAAATATCCAGAGTAAGCCACATGCAACTTGCTACGTGATCCATTTTCTAAAATAAGGTTATGGAATGATGACAGTAACATAGGGTAGAAAACACAGAGGAGTCAGTCCTAATAATTACTCCTGTGCATTCCGTAGACAGCAGGAAGAACCTTTTGTGGATATGTTCCTTATGAACAAAGAAAAAGCAAGTGAACACATTTTATACAAGGTTCTCACTTGGCTAACATCAGTTATACAAGTTCTTCATAGTTTCTTGACATTCACTAACACTATCTGCTTCTTTGATCATTTTCATCAACCTCCTCATCTGTTAACTTCTCTCCAATGTCTGTCATCATGTGACACAATTCTGCTGCACTAACACAGCCAATGTCATCCTATTAAACACAAGGAGGGCTTCCCTAATTTCTTCTTTACTCTGTCTCTATCTCCTTTTTCTTGCTATCATTGTCAGAAACTCCAGAAAGTCAATTGTACTATTTTATCACAATTTATTTTTATTTGCTTCATTAACTTACCCTGAAACTTTGCTTCTGTGGAATTTTGCCTAAGAGACCTTGTTGCAGTTTCTACTCTCTTTTTTTTTTTTTAAACCAGAACCAGAGCTTACAATGCAGTTTCTAATGTTTTGATGCAATAGTCCATCATTGTCCTTATCAACTGGTGGAAAGCATCTTTGGATTCTGCAATGTTTTCCCTTCAGCTGCAAGCACTATTCATTTTCAAGCAGCAATCACACATTCAGCTTACTAGCTCCACTAGGACTCTCTGTAATACTATTTCTTCTTAATGTTTATATTCATATATTTTTAAGGCAGAATTTACATACGATAAAATGCAAAAGGCTTATGTGGGTATTCATTGAGTTTTGACAAACACTGTTTTGACAAATGCATTGATGCTTTGGTGACTACATCAATGAAAAACAAAAAATCATCTCCGACAGTCAGGAACTGGCTTGGCACTGTCAAATAGGCCTTGGTATTCTCCAGGGTTTTTTTTTTCTTTGTTTTATTGGTGAGTGAAAATCCATTGTATGAATATATACTTGGCTTACCCATTCACCTGTTGATGGACTGAAAATTGTTTCCAATCTTTGGCTATTAACAATAAAGTGTTATGAATAAAAAAAGGATTCTGGACAAGTCTTTTGTGGACATATGTTTTCATTTCTCTTCTAGAAAATCTCTAGAAGAGAAATTCCTGGGTCATATGATAGGTTATGTTTAACTTTATGAGAAACTTTCAAACTTTCCCAGAGTGTTTTACCATTTTATATTTTCCAACAAGGTATGAACTTTTCAGTTTCCTCTTCCTTGTCAGCAAGTGGTAGGTGTTGCCTTTCTTTTTTTTTTTTTTTTTTTTATTTTGAGACAGAGTCTCAGTCTGTTGCCTGGGCTAGAGAGCCGTGGTGTCAGCCTAGCTCACAGCAACCTCAAACTCCTGGGCTCAAGCAATCCTCCTGCCTCAGCCTCCCGAGTAGCTGGAACTACAGGCATGTGCCACCATGCCCGGCTGATATTTTCTATTTTTAGTTGTTTGGCCAATTTCTTTCTATTTTTAGTAGAGACGGGGGTCTTGCTCTTGCTCAGGCTGGTCTCGAACTCCTGAGCTCAAACAATCCTCCCGCCTCCACCTCCCAGAGTGCTAGGATTACAGGCGTGAACCACCACACCCGGCCTGCCTTTCTTTTTAATGTTAGCCATTCTAGTGGGTAGGAAATGTTATCTCATTGTGGGTTTAATTTGAATTTCCTTTTCAGAAAGCCATCATCCATCATATTAAATTATTGCTGTTCATTTGAATTTTACTTTTAAATTTGCTTTGATTTTATAGTTGTATAAAAAGCTGTAAGAATGAGGCATTTATACTGAATCTAGTTTTCTGTTTGCACACAAGCAATATCATAATAAAAATAATAGAGGTAAACATTTGAGGTCATAATTTTTAGGAGGTAAGTGCATTACTCAGGTTTGAACCACTAACCTAGCCCACGCTTTTGCTGTTCTAGTCTTTGTCCAATTTTCAATAAGTTAATTCAGCTACAGGTTTTTTCGTTTACAATTAAGACTTGTTTCCAGGCCTTATTTGGATTCAGGTGTTTCTCAAGCCTCGCTTAAACTTTCAAAGAGTCTTTTAGGCTAGATTGTTTTCATAGAGAGCCTTCATCAAGTGTTAATGTTTGCTGGTGTGATTCTTAGAAAACAACTTTAATCTTCATTAAAGATTAAAACCCAAATGAGTTTGTGATAAGCTCAGTATAGCTCTAACATATCTTTCCTAGGTTCTAAACATTTTGTTAATAATACTTTTGTAAGATACCATGTGATTTTATTGATTTTTTTTTAAGAGATGAAGTCTTGCTCCGTCACACAGGCACAGTGGCACAATCATAGTTCACAGCAGCCTCGAACTCCTGGGCTCATGTGATCCTCCTGCCTCAGCCACCTGAGTAGCTGGGACTACAGGTGGACGCCCTTCCATGTGACTTTTAAAATTTGGTTTTGAGGCTAGGTGAATGATACGTAGAAATATTTTTTAAAATTATTTAGCTCAGAGAGGTGAGGTGATGAGAATGGCGGGGTCAGTGGACCACAGGGGTGTGACTGGCTGTGGCTGCTCTGGCTTAGGGCTCCTGGCCGGCCCCTGCCTTCATACCCAACCAGCTGGAGCAGCCCCTCAGGACCAGCTTGGCAAGGCTCCATGGGGCAGTGGGTCTCGGTCCTGTGAGGCAAGTCTCTTGCCAAGGCCAGAGGCAGAGGCAGGTTTTGACAAATTATCATGGATCCTGTTTGGAACTAGAGGTGGCCTTAAAGATCATGATACCCAAACACATAATTTTGTGTATAATTTTGATGAATTTTTCCTTTGAAAGATGCTGACCTCTGGAACCATGAAACTCCAGATATCCACGCTGGTGATGGCTTGGTTCAGTCTCCTGGGCTGTACATGGGCTAATGCACTCACAACTGTTGGCACACCGCTGGCTTCATTTCTGTGGATAAAACAACTGGTTCAGGCTCTGAAAGAATATATCCTTTTGAATGAAACCAGACTCTCTATGATGGAAAAATTTACTGCCAGGCTGACATCACTGAGCAGGTTTGTCCTGCAGAGGAAGATGAGACTAGAGCTGCCAAGGCCCTGCCGCTCCGTCAGCACACACACGAACTGGATCTGAAGGCCATTTTCAAGGTGGCCTTGCCAGAGACCAAGTATCGCTCCAGCCTGAGTGTTGGCGATTGCTTCAGAGTGGGCCAGACAGCCAACGGCATCAGCCGCTCTCACTACTCAGTGCTTTGTTTTGTTTTGTTTTGAGACAAGGTCTCTCTCTGTTGCCCAGGCTGGAGTGTAGCAGTCCCATCAGATGTCACTGCATCCTTGAACTCTTGGGCTCAAGCGATCCTCCTGCCTCAGCCTCCCAAGTAGTTAGGACTGTAGTCATGTGCCACCACGCCTGGCTAATTTTTTAAACAATTTTTTGTAGAGATGGGGGTCTCACTATGTTGCCCAGGCTGGTCTCAAACTCCTGGCCTCAAGCAATGCTCCCTCCTTGGCCTCCCAAAGTGTTGGGATTACAGGCCTGAGCCACTGTGCCTGGCCCCACCACTCAGCGCTTTGGATGCAACAGGCCCTGAAGCAGCTAAGCACAGGTGGGCACAGCACTATCTCTGAGGCCCAGGCTCTGGATTATCTCAGCAATGTCAGCTTTCATCTTGGGGACCTACAGGGGTATGGACTTTACCCAGCAACTGCTTTTTCTCGATAAGACTCTTGGGAGCTGGGTAAAGCAAGCGATTTGCTCTATCTTAGTCTGCCCTTCACCCCAGTTACCAATTGGCTCCTCCCCTGGCCATAGATGGAATATTGCATAGAGTTCTTGTGACTCAGTTGTATTGGCACAGGCCAGTCTATGTATGGCCATAAATAAAATCCAAAATCTTCATCACACACACACACACACACACACACACACACACACATACACACACACACTATTTAGTTTGGAAGCCTCTAGACAGAACAAGAAACAGGAGACAACTTGAGACTCCACATATATTTGATGTTTCAGAGCAGAAGAAACCACAGAGCTATGGCTGAATGGAGCTGTGAGTTTGAGTTAATCTGTGCTGTCTCCTGGACTGGTCTAAAGGAAATGGTCACCATCAAATGCGATCATGACTTCTGTCCTATGCCATATGCCGTCCTTCGCCGGGCCATATGTTGGGTGATATGCAGGAAGTGATATCTCCTCATGGAGCTGAGGAGGCTGCAATGAAAGATAATGATGACAGAAGAATCAAGAATTCTTCCCTAAAGCAACAACTGACGTGTCACTCTAACCGGGACTTTGCCCCAGTTATGTCAGATCCTCCAGGCAACCTGGGGAGTCCAGCTTGGACACTTCACATTTAAAAGAAAGATAGAAGATGACATTCAGATGTTCCAAATACATCACTGCAGAGCATAATAGCATCTTTGGCTTCTGGAACCTCCGCTTAGCTAACTCTAGTACTCTGTTCTTTATCTTCATGGAGACAAATCGCCAAGCTTTACCCAGAAGGCTTACATAAAATGTAAATGTGACTAATAGTGCAAGAAAATGTCCATTTCACTGCATCTTTACCAGCACAGAGTATTAGAAAAAGTTATTTTTTGTTTGACTGTTTTTTAATAGAGAAAAGACCTCATTATTACTTTATTTCTATTTATTTGTCAAAATTCACCATCTTTCCTTATGTTAGCTTATTAGCTCTATTTCTTTTCTATTTGTTCATGTTTTCACCCATTTGTTTATAGAGTTAATGTATCTTTTGCCAATTTGATAATTTATTTATTTATTTAATCTTTTATTAAATTATAAAAATAGTAAATGCTTACTTTTAAATAATGAAGTGAAAGTTTTTCTTTACTCCTTAGACCCATAATCTTACTTCAAGAAATAATTACTATTTAGAAAATGGGGCATATTTTTCCCGATACACACATACATCAGATACCACTTTATATTTTCACACTTTGAAGTACTGTGGACATCTATGTCAATACCTATTGATCCACCTCAATTTTTTGCAGGGTGGCATAGTCTTTCATTATGTGGATGTACCACAATTTACTAACCAGCCCCTATAGGCATTTAGGCTCCTTCTAATATTTACTCTGAGCTCTTTACATAGTTAAAAATTAAACCTTTATCATATTTCCTGGTAACACTTTCTCTGCTAAGTTTTCCTCACAAGACTTTGAATTTTGTTTACTTTTCACATACCATTTACAACTTTTAAGTACTTATATCTGTCTGTGTGATCCCTTTTTCTTTAGAATGTCTTTTATCACTTTCGGCTGGCTCTACCCTGAAGGATTTTACAGTCCAGGAAGAGAGACCAACTGGACAACATGTTGTTCAGGTGCAAAGAGACATGGACAATAACTCCAAGATGATCAAATAATGGTGCATGAATCAAGCGCTATGGAAAACTCTGTCTGGGAGAGCGGGAAAAATCTTCCCAGAAAAGGGGATGTTTAAGCTGGGTCCTGAAAGATGAGGAAGAGTTGTATGGCAGTAGGGAGGGAAGGGGGAGGTGGAGGGATGGTAGGGGTGGTGTGGGGTGGAGTAAGCTACACAGGCAGGAAAAACAGCACTGGAAAGCCTGGGACAATTAAGATGACACTTTGTTCAGGGAATGGTGAATTAAGTGTGGCAGGAGAGCTTTGGAGAGACAGCAATGACAATAATCACAATAACATCAAGCATAATATTTCATTAATCCTCGTGAAAACCATAGACAGGTGCCATAATTATCCCCATTTTACAAATAAAGTGATTAAGACTTGGAGATAATGAGTGATTTGCCCAAGTTCACATGATTATTAAGACTGAGTCAAATGTAGTGTCTGGTCTGACTTTAATGCTTGCTTTGTTCATCAGCATCGTGTACCGCCTCAAGGATATTAACCCCTTATCAAATACATGATATTCAAATATTTTCTCCTATTCTTAGGTTGCCTTTTCATCCTATTGACAGTTTCTTTGATGCACAGAAGCTTTTAAATTTGATGTAGTCTCATTTACTTTTGTTTGCTGTACTTCTGGTATATCCAAGAAATCATTGCCAACTCCAAAGTCATGAAGCTTTTCTCCTATGTTTCCTTCTAGGAGCTTTACAATTTTAGGTTCTACATTTAGGTCTTTAGTCCACTGAGTTAATTTTTGTAGATGGTATAAGGAAGGGTCCAGCTTCATTCTTTTGCATGTGGATATCCAGTGCCCCTAAAACTATTTGTTGAAGAGACTGTTGTTTCCCCACTGCATAGTCTTGGCGCCCTTGTCAAAGATCACTTGATCTTATTTGTAATGATTTATTTCTGTGCTCTTTATTCTGTTCCACTGGTCTATATGCTGGTCTTTATGCTAGTACCACACCATATTGATTACTATTACTTCACAGTAAGATTTGAAATCAGGAAGTGTGAGTCCTCCAACTTTGTTCTTTTTCAAGATTGTTTTGGCTATTCTGGTTGCTTAAGATTACATATGAATTTTACAATGGTATTTTCTATTTCTGCAAAAATGTCATTGTATTTTGATAGGGATTGCATTCTTATTTGATAGGAATCTGTAGATCACTTTGGACAGTATGGACATTTTAACAATATTAAGTCTTCCAATCCACGAACACGGGATGTCTTTACATTTATTTTTATCTTCTCTGATTTCTTTTAGAAACATTTTGTAGTTCTTAGTCTACAAGTCTTTCACTTCCTTGGTTAAGTTTATTCCTAAATATTTTATTCTTTTTGATGCTATTGGAAATGAAGTTGTTTTCTTCCTTTCCTTTTTGGATTGGTCATTGTGACTACATAAAAGCACAACTGATTCTTGCATGTCAATTTTGTATCATGCAGCTTTGCTGAAATAATTTATTAGTTTTAATAGGTTTATGTGAGTGTGTGTGTAATCTCTAGGGTTTTCTGCATATAAGTTCATGTCTTCTGTGACCAGAGGCCATTTTACTTCTTTCCAATTTGGATGCCTTTTATTTCTTTTTCTTGTCTAATCACCATGACTAGGACTTTCAGTACTATGTTGAATAGAAGTGACAAGAGTAAGCATCCTTGCCTTGTTCCTGATCTTAGATGAAAAGCTTCACTCTTTCGTCATTGAATATGATGTTAGTTGTGGGCATTTCATATGTGGCTTTTATTATGTTAAGGTAATTTTCTTCTATTTCTAGTTTGCTGATCGTTGTGATTTTTTTAGTCATAAAAGGGTGTCGAATTTTGTTAAATGCTTTTTCTGCATCAATTGAGATGACCACACAGTTTTTGTCCTCTGTTCTGGTAATGTGGTGTATTGCATTGATTGAGCTTTATATGTTGAACCATCCTTTCACTCTAGGTATAAATCCAGCTTGGTCATGGTGTCAGTACTACAATTCTTATATTGTGCTATTGAATTTGTTTTGCTAGTATTTTGTTGAGAATAAAAGCTTTGTTTGTTAATAGAATGCACATGGCTTGTTTTTGGGTGGGTAGGGTACTATCAAAGGTGCCAACTAGCTTGAACCTAGGGATGCAGAGCCTGGACCAGGGTCAGTCAAGTGGCACACTGACCCTGAACTTGCAGGGGTCTAAAAGTGAATGCCTCCTTAAATTTTGTACCCTAGGTGCTTCACTTGATTTACTCTAATCCCCAGCCCTGTAGGAACATATGTCATTGCCAAAATTAGGGAAGAAGAGGATTTCAGGAATGATGGGTGGCAAATAACATTGAACTCTATAGAAAGTTCAGCTAGAATGAGTACAGAAAGGAGATTTTTGGATTTGTCAGTTAGGAACTTCAGAGAGGGTGGTTTATGGAACGAAGGGTAGAGGATAGGAGCCAGGCTGTCAGGGATTGAAAAGGAGTGGGGTGTCACGGAAGTGGAGACAGTGCACTCAGGCCAATCTTGTAAGAAGATTCATGCCTGAGAGAAAGAAGTAGCATGGCAGTTGGCTTGTGGGGGCAAAAGGACTGAGGAAAGCCTTTATTTTAGCAAGGGGGCATAAGAACATGCTCTTGATCCCAAGAATAGGAGCCAGAGAAGTGGAGAGAGAAAGGACAGATTATGCCACAAGGCCCTGCAGTTAGGAAGGCAGCTTCCAGATCCCTGGGAGAACAGCCTTGAGAGAGGGACCCTCACCTCTGAGATGGGAGGGACGGGGCTCTACTGCCACCTCGGCTGCTGCAACCACCATCACTGCTGATCTCTCTCCTTTGTATCTGGTCCTGGCTATGGCAAACTTTAGGAAGATGTGTTTGTTTCCTGCCACAAAAATCATCTGTGTCTGGTCTGTCCTTTGTCACATGTGCTGACCATTTGTCTTGGCTTCCCCTTTGGGGCTCATAAATCTGACTGTCTATCCTTAGAAAAGCCACCTCCTTTACTAGCTCCTGGCCATTCCAGGGCAGATCCCACCTGCTGCTAGCACCTGAGCTTCGGGTGTGGCTCCCAGTGTGCTCAGGGAATGCTGGCTAATACAGACAGTCTCCGACTTAAATGGTTCTACTTATGATTTTCCGACCTACGATGGATTTATTGGGATGTAACCCCATTGTAAGTCAGGGAGCATCTTTCCTTGTTTGTGTGTCAATTCAGATACAGTAACAGAAGCTCCCTCTCCAAGGGCATCGACACTTCAGGGGTGTTTCACTTCACTGGTCCTGCAGACTTAGAATGCCCTCCGAGGGACTCCCTTTTAGAGATTCCCTGGAATTCTTGCAGGTTTCTGAAAGGAGGAAGACACTTCTCCCTTGGCTCAGGGTCGTGAAGAGAGACAGACATTTCTGGCCAGTTCTAGTGTGGCACAGGGGTAAACATGGTGTCTGATTCAGAAAATTGAGCATAAATCCGTGTGGTCTGACCTTGGACATGCCCCTTACCTTCCCTGAATGAGAATTAGATGGAATAATGTTTGCAATCTTTTGAGATAAAAATTTCCTCAGCAAGTACTATTTTCCTCTTCCTCTTTTGCCTTATTTAGGGGCCTAACATTTTAGCTGCACCCCTGTAAGAAAGTAGGATTAAATTTAACAGATTTGTCGGCAAAACCCCCACCATAACAGTGTCAATAAACACACACATGCATACACATGAGCAATGACTTTTGTCTTAAAGAAGAGAGAAGTTTATTTCTTTCTCTAAAAAGCTTAGGCCAGTGGTTCAGTTGTTGGATAGTCCTCCACGGTATCAGAGACTTGAGCTCCTTCTAGCCAGCCGCTCCGCTCTGTATGGCCTCAGTCAAGAGGGCAACATCTACATCCAGCAGGTAGGAGGGAGAGAGCAAGAAGGAGAGGGAAGGGTGTGTGCCAATTCTCAAGGAACAGCAAACTTCCTTGGCCTCTTCTGGCTGTGAGTGAGGCTGGGAAATACGGTCTTTCTCCAGGGCAGCCATAAAGCCCACTAAAAATCAGAGTGAGTTTGACTGCTACAGAGCAGTAGTTCCCACCCACAACTGCACAATAGAAATGGCTGGGGAGCTTTAAAAAAATCCTGATATCTGGCTACATCTCAGACCAGGTAAATCAGAATGTCCAGGGACAGGACACAGGCACTGGTATTTTATAAAGATCCTTAGGAAAGTCCAATGTGCAGACAAAGGTTGAGAACCTCTGACTTGGGAAAACATGTCAGGGACAGACCAGCAGTGTTTGCCCAACCACTGATTATAGCCCTTAGCCCAGTGGGGAAAAAAACAATCAGATTTTTGAGCCCCACCCAAGACCTACTGAGTCTGAAACTAGGGTTGGGGAAGATGGTGCTAGAGAATCTAAATTTATAAATAAGTTCCCCAGATAATTCTTATGCATAGAGAAGTTGGAGAACCCCTGGGTTCCCGTGTTTACAAATTGGTTCAGAAAGCTGGTTGTTGCGGAATAATCTACTTTTGTTGCCTCTCCCATTTAACAAGTTTGGAAGCATATGCAAAGAATATTTTCTCTTCTTGATTTGTCTAGATGAGTAGTCCTTTTCTTTCAATCGACAAATGTTTACTGAACACCTACTGTATGCCAGAGACTTTTATAGTTGCTGGAGATACATCAGTAAAAAAAAAGAAATAAAAATTCATGTCCCTATGGAGTCTACAGTCTGTGGTAGGGGGAGATAGACAATCAACAATAAGGCCGCGCATCGTGGCTCACACCTGTAATCCCAGCACTCTGGAAGGCTGTGGTGGGAGCATCACCTGAGGCCAGGAGTTCAACAGAGCAAGACCCTGTCTCTAAAAAAAATTTCTTTAATTAAAAAAAAAAAGAAAAAAGAATTCTAGTAGACAGGTAAAGTATGTTAAAGTTGATAAGCACTTTGGGAAAAAGAAAAACTAGGGCAAGATAAGGGAAACCGTATTGCTGGAGTGGGGATGGTAGAGAGAATAATGCCTCCCAAAGGTATCTGTGTCCTAATGCCTGGAACCTGTGACTATGTTACCTAGAAAGGCAAAAGGCACTTTGCAGAGGTGATTAAGTTATAATCTTGAGATGAGGAGATTATTCTGGATTATCTAGGTAGCCTGGTGTAATCATGACAGTCTTTATAACAGAACGAGGAACGTAGGAGAGTCAGAATTGGAGAAGGAGGCGTGACACTGCAAGCGGAGGTCGGAGAGAAAGATTTGAAGATGCTGTGCTCTGGCTTCGAAGACGGAGGTAGGGGCCATAGGCCAAGTGGGTGGCTTCTATTAGGTTGGTGCAAAAGTAACTGTGGTTTTGGACCATGAATTTTAAATCATTATAACTAGGCTCAAACACATTTTTAGTAATCAAAATAGAAACCATTACAATCAACACATTTTTGCCAATGAGAAATAAGTTTGTTTATTCCTGTAACATAAAAATCTGTGCTTTGGGATTCCACAAACTCTTGGAAAGCATTTTCTGCATCCTGCTGGTTGTGGAAGCTTTTTTCCTGCAAAAAGTTGTCGAGATGCTTGAAGAAGTGGTAGTCGGTTGGCGAGAGGTCAGGTGAATATGGCGGACAAGGCAAAACTTTGTAGCCCAATTCGTTCAACTTCTGAAGCATCGGTTGTGCAACATGCATCTGGCTGTTGTCGTGGAGAAGAATTGGGCCTTTCTGTTGACCAATGCCGGCTGCAGGCATTGCAGTTTTCGGTGCATCCCAGCCATTTGCCGAGCATACTTCTCAGATGCAATGGTTTCACTGGGATTCAGAAAGCTGGAGTGGATCAGACCGGCAGCAGACCACCAAACAGTGACCATGACCATTTTTTGGTGCAAGTTTGGCTTTGGGAAGTGCTTTGGAGCTTCTTGGTCCAACCACTAAGCTGGTTGTGGCCAGTTGTCATATAAAATCCACTTTTGGTCGCACATCAAAATTCGATCGTGAAATGGTTCGCTGTTGTTGTGTACAATAAGAGAAGACGACACTTCAAAATGACAATTTTTTTGATTTTTGGTCAGCTCATGAGGCACCGACTTACCGAGCTTTTTCACCTTTCCAAATGCTTCAAATGCTAAACTACTGTAGAATGGTTGACCTGGGGTTCTCTGGCAACTTCTCGTGTAGTTGTAAGAGGATCAGCTGAGATGACTGCTCTCAATTGATCGTTGTCAACTTCTGATAACCAGCCACTGAGCTCCTCATCTTCAAGGCTCTCATCTCCTCTGCAAAACTTCTTGAACCACCACTGCACTGTATGTTCGTTAGCAGTTCCTGGGCCAAATGTGTTGTTGATGTTGCGAGTTGTTTCCACGCTTTAAGATTTATTTTGCATTCGAATAAGAAAATCGCTCTAAATTGCTTTTTGTCTAACATCATTTCCATAGTCTAAAATAATTATAAAATAAACAGCAAATAATAAGTCATTAGCAAAAAAGCATAAAGAAAGCAAGAAATGCACATTAAAATAATGTATAAGATAACCGCATTTAAGAATGTATTCCAATATCAAATGGTAAATTTCATCAATGCTAAAACCATGATTACTTTTGCACCGACCTTAATAGAAGCTGGAAAAGGCAAGGGAGCACATTCTCTCTAGAGCTTCCAGAAGGAATGCAGCCCTGCTGGGACCTTGATTTTAGTCTTATAAGACCTATTTTGGACTTCTGACTTCCAGAACTGTAAGACAATAGATTTGTGTGTTTTAAGCCACTAAGTTTATGGTAATTTGTTACAGCAGCAATAAGAAACTACTATGGAGGGAGAAGGGGCAGATGGCAATATTAAATAAAGTGGTCAGGTCAGGGTTGTCCTAATTAAAATGAAAATTGAGTAAAGGCTTGAAGGAGGTGAGGGAGCTGGCCAAGGTGCCATCCGAGGGAAGAGCACTGTAGGCAGAAACAACAGAATAAAGGCCCTAAGAGGGAGCTGCCTGTGTGTCTGAGGCTCGGGAAGGAGGCCAGTGGAGCAGAGGGAGAGAGGGAGAGAAGTAGGGGAAGAGGCCAGGGAGTTGATGAGCCGGGGTCAGTGCAGACTGTGTAAGCCCTGGGAGGTTATTGCCAGGGCTTTGGCTTTGACTATGAGATGGGAGCCATGGAAGGGTTCTGAGCAGAGAGGTGACATGATCCATCTCCTAATTCAAAAGCATCCTCTGGCTGCTGAGTTGAGAAAGACTGCAGGCAGATTTGGGTAGAAACAGGGAGGCTTAGTGGTCGCAAGGTCCAGGTGGGACATGACAGTGGCTCTGAGCAGGGTCGTGACAGTGGTGAGAAATGATCGGACCCTGGATACATTTTGAAGACAGTCCACAGGATTTCCTGACAGGCTGGATATGGAGTGTGAGAAAGGACAGGGATCAAGATTAAGTTTGATTCTTGTTGAATTCTTAAATGATTTTTAAAATAATACTGCCTTTCCCAATCCTACCAAGTCTGGGAAGCTAAATTAAAGAAGTCAGACCAGTCCATCACTGGCTCTGCAGCCCTGGCGACCCCACAGATGCATGACCAGGTTTGTGTTGCTAAGGATCAGGAGACTTCTGCACATTTGTTGTTGCCTGTCCAATCAGTTTATTTTTTAAAAATCTATTAATCAAATGTATTTCATTATTCTTGATGGTATTATATAGGTGTGGGTTTTGGAATTCTGCTTTGAGCAGCTCGCAACATCTTATTAGTTCCTTCATTAATTAATTTTTTCCCTAATCAGTTTTGATTAATGAGGAAATGAAATTGTGTTGTTTGCACACTTTATCCAAGATTGGTGTCATATTGGCTAAATCAAACCGATACTTGAGCAAATGCAAAATTACAGCTTCTTTAGCATGGAACACTCTGGGAGTCATTCTTGAAGATGCCGTTTCTTTTTTATAGTCTTTAATAAATAGCTGCTATCATTTCAGATCACTTGAATTTGGAATTTTTCACTGGAAGGCATGTAAAGAAAGACAAAGGGCGTTTGTAATAGATTTAGCATTCGTCATTTGACTGCATGACCGACCCCTGGAGTTGTACTTTCACTAATGAATTTTCAGATGCCACTTAGCTAGCAACTGAGCCCCCAGCCGCCCTCCATCACCTCTCAGCGCTCTTTTGCTCTTCTCTCCTCCTCCTCAGACTTGGTCACTCTCACAAAGTGATAAAAACTTGCTTTTCTTTTTTTTTTGTAACAGCTTTATTGAGCTATAATTCACAAACCATGTAATTCACGTATCGAAGTGTACAATTCAGTGGTTTTTAGAATATTCACAGAACTGCGCATTCATCATCATAATCAATTTTAAAACCTTTCGTTACCCTATAAAGAAACCCGCACCCTTTAGCCGTCACCTCCTACTCCCCCCACGTCCCTGTGTCCCCAGCTCTTGGCGACCACTAATTTACTTTCTGTCTGTGTACATTTGCTTAATCTGGAAATTTTATATAAACAGAATCGTACAATATGTGGTCTTTTGTGACTGGTCTTATTTCATTTAGCGTGATGTTTTCAAGGTTCCTTCATGTTGTAGCATGTATCCGTACTTCATTACTTTTATGGCTAGGTAATAGTCCATGGTAGGGTCATACCAAATTTTGTTTATTTGTTCATTAGTTGATGGATATTCAGATTGTTTCCAGTTTGGGGCTGTTATAAATAATATTTCTGTGAACATTCATGTACAAGTTTGTGTTTCTCTTGGGTATATACCTAGGAGTGGAATTGTTGCATTATATGATGACTGTACATTTGACCTTTTGAGAACCTGCCAGCTGGTTTTCCAAAGTGGCTACACCGTTTTACGTTCCTACCAGCAATGTATGCAGCTTCCGCTTTTTCTACATCCTACCCAACACTTGTTATTATCTGTCTTTTTTACTGTAATAAACAACAAATAATTTTTTAGTATAAATGTGGCCCCCCCCAAGATTATTTGTTGTTTATCTGAAATGCAAATTTAACTGGGCATCCTAGGTTTATATTTGCTAAATCTGACAACCCTAAATGGCGGGTGAAATCTTTGGCATCAGGAACCCTTCCCCTCTCCCCCGGCCCCCCATAAGGATTTTGTTTAGGGGAGTACAAAGCAGTTCAAGGAGACTGTACTGAGGGTGGGGAAGGTGGAACTGGCAGACTGGAGAGGTGGAGGGTTGGACTTGGCTTCTGGGGTTGGATTCAGGGAGGGTCTGCATGGCTTCAAAGAACTTGCAGCTATTTAGGACAAACGAAGTAATGTGATATTTCTTAAATTTCCATAGCATAGATCAAAATAATACTCACTGTACTTCAATCAAAGAAGCTTCTTTAGGAATCCCCTTTTCAGAAAGTCCATAGACTATATCACTTTGGCACTGGTCGTAGCAGTCATAAGATCCCTGCAGCATCAATTTCATTGTCCAAATTGCAGAAAAAACATATAATTTGGGCACCACAGGGATATCATCATACCATCCAAAGATGGTTTCAGGCCAAGTTTTTGTTTTGGTTTGTGTTGTTCTAAAGATAGGGTCTCAGTCTGTCACACAGGCTGGAGTATAGTGGTGCTATCACAGCTCACTGTAGTGTTGAACTCCTGACCCCAAGTGGTCCTCCTGCCTCAGCCTCCCGAGTAGTTGGGACTACAGGTGTGTGCCACCACATCCAGCTAATTTTTTAAGGCCAGGAGGCCTTCTTAAGCGATCCTCCCACCTTGGCTTCTCAAGTCACTGGGACTACAGGTGTGAGCTACTGCAGTAGGCTCAAACCCAAGTTTTTAGTACAGCCAAGATACGTGGAGAGTCCCTTGAAGGTTTATGATAAAGGAATGTGACTTGTATCATTCAAGTTATTCAGCCTAATCCCTAAGTGATTAATAATTGCAGTCATTTCTACACCTGTATAGGTGTCACTTTGAACATGGCAGATCCTTAGGATAGAGTATGAGGAGTGAAGATTGAAAGTTTTTCTCAGCCACAAACTAGCCTGTTGGTCAGATAATCTGGAGAAAGTCAGTTAGTCCCTCTGAGATACATTTTCTCACTTGGGCTCAGAGTTACACATCACTAAGGTTCTTTCCAATGGAAAGAAAATGGGATTTGCTACCCAAAGACCTGGATTTTAGTCCTGGTTTTGCCATTTATTAGCTGTGTGACCTTGGGCAAAGTACAAAACCTCTTTGAGTCTCTGATTTCTCACTTGTAAAAGGGGCATATTACTACCTTGAAGTTTGTTCTAAGGTCCAAATAAGCCAATATATGGGCTATTACTTCCTAATAAACTATAAAGTAATAAATTAATAGAGGTATGAATTTTTATTTTTAAGAGTAGCTAATTATAAAAAACCCACAGTTTTAATTTGTGTTTTTGTTTTTTAGAAAATTCGCAAAAATAGGAAAATTATAAATATACTTCCTGGACCTTTATAGCAGCGAGCCCTTAGTTTAAAATATTAATGATTTATAATACAGACAGAAGCTCCTTGACTTTCAAGGGGGTTATGTCCCTACAAATCCATCATAAGTTGAAAATATCATATTCTGATAAATGCATTATAAAGTCAAAAAATTGTAAGTCAAACCATTGTAAGTTGAGGAACATCTATATATAGACTGGTGCCCTCTGGGAATTCCTGGTCATGGTGAAGGAATAGAATCCATCAGCTCTGATGTGGACGAAAATTGAGAAAACACCCAAGGAGGGGCTGGGTTCTTGGTTTCCAGCAGGACACAAAACACTGCACTTTTGGTGGCCATGAAAACTTTGATTCTTGGGACCTGAAAACTCATACTTCTCACTGAGGACAGTCCCTAAAGACTTGAATCATTTACAGCAATTTTGGTAGATTCTATAGTGTGTATGTGTCGGGCAGAGGGGTTAATTTTAGGTAAAAAGAAGAATCTGCTTAAGTGTTTCATGACCTGAATAACTTAGGCATACAACGTGCTGAAATGATGTTCAAAGTCCTGGCACAATGGACTTACATTTGTTTTTTAGAGACAGGGGTCTCACTGTGTTGCCCAGGCTGATCTCAAACTCCTGGCCTCAAGTGATCCTCACACTTTGGCCTCCCAAAGTGCTGGGATTACTAGTGTGAGCCACTGTGCCTGGCCTCCTGCATTTACATTCTTGATAGTGCATTTTCTTCCACTGAGAATTTCCAGACTGCTCCATGGGATCCCAGTATTCTTTAGAAGCTTCAGTGAGGCCAGGGGGAATTCCTAAGAGTCATTGCACTTTGGGTGTTTGTGTTGGATGTGACTGTGTAATATTGTATCCCTCTGGGATACAGGATCATTAGCTAATTCATTGACCAGTTAATTCAGCCTTTCGTGGAAGCCTACTACATGCTGGGCTTTAATGCCAGGAACTGAAAACACAAAGTAGGACTGGTTTTGACCTCGACTAGCTCACAGTGTGGTGAAGAAAGGTACAAAAACAAATACTGTACTTACAACTCAAGGTGTTAACTGCATAAAACTAAATTCAACCGCTTTTTGTGAATTCTTTCTGAGCCCCAGTTTTCTCAGTTGTGAAACAGGGGTAATAACATCTCCCTTGTAGTACGTACGCTGTCATCCCCACAGAGCCTGGTTCCTCATGTGTCCTTGTGCCCCTCTCCCACGTGGGGAGTGGCTTGGCGATGGGGAAGAGGGCACTGCCCTCTCGGAGACACTGATTCAACTTGGCTTCTGGCTGTAAGATGCAGACCTGAAAACCTGATCATTCTCCTCCCATCACAATGGCTAATGAACAGCTTAGCATCAAAACTGTGGCCCTCCGCTATCAGGAAATTTGTGGCATGGAATTTGAGTACTAACTTCACTCCTGTTCTTTCTATTTGCTTACTTTTGTGTTCTCCTATTATCATTGTCTGACCAACCTTGGCTTGTTTTATCTTGACATGAATCTTTGTGAGTCATTTTAAATCCTTTCTGATTTAAAGTTGGGGGAAAATGAACAAATGGTTACTAATAGGTACTTACTACGTTCTGTTGCCGGTTATGATTTCAACAGCTTCCTCCTCCTATTCTCTGAGCAACTCATTTCCATGGCCACACCCTGAGTCCTACTTTGCATGGAACTGCTCCTCCACCCCAGCCTTAAACTCATTTTCATCTTATTTTCTAACTATGCCTCCCTGACTCCTTTATCTACACACCTGCCCTTCAGCCTTTCTGACACTTTAGTGCCTTGACGTGGCCCATCGGTCCCCTCCCAGGCTCCCTTTCCCAATCAAACCAGATCTCTGGAGCCATCTACTCTTCCCTCCTTTGTTCCTCCCAAAGCCCCTGCTCTGGGGTGCCCAACACCAGATCAGTTTGCCCACACGCCTTCCCCAGGCAACCTAACTGTGGCTGGAGAAAACCACAGACAGGAGCGTCAACCAACCCTCTGTGCTTCCTCGGCCTGCTCAGAGGGCCTCCTCCGGGTCCCTGGTCAGCGCCGTCTCCCGTTACTCATGTGGCCTATCTCGAAAGGCCTCCATTCCCCTCAAGTCCCTGCAGTGGGCATTTTTCAATCAGCACATTTCATCCTTTTGGCTACAGTGGTTGGTTCAAGGATGAGCATGAGACCAGCTTGGTCCAGTGAGAGAGGTTGGCCCCTGGACCAAACTCTCTTCCTAGGCATCTTGGTTGTGAGGTCCAGCTGTGCGGCTCAGGAGGTTGACTAGCTGTGTGTATGTGGGGGGAGGTGTGGGCATCAGCCGGAGGGGCCTGAGGGTGAAGCCAGCACCGTGGAAGGCAGGGTGGAGAGATGGGGAGAAAGGGCACTGATGGATCCTTTGAGAAGTCCTTGCCTTTAGGTTACTGAGCCAATTTATCCTCTTTTTGGAAGTTGGGTTTTCCGTCATTACAATTCAACAACTCTGAACTGAAGGGTCACTCTCCAGTTCTCACCTCACTTACCTAGTCTCAGTAGGCGCCCTTGTGTCCTATTTCACACAACAGGAACTGCTACGGTTAAGCTTTTGCCTCTAGCCAAGATTAAAAAGGAAAGGAAAAGAAAACAGAGAAAAAGAAAATGGCACTGTTCTTCTATTCTGTCCATGAATAATCTTTCCATCCGTACTGGCGGAACCTGCCCAGTCCCTTCCCCTTTAGTTCAACGAACTCTACCAAGTGCAGTGGAACGTGAGCCTGTTTTGTTCGCTGCTGCGCCCCCAATGCCTAACAGTACCTGACACAGAGTAGGAACTCAGTACATATTTGCCAAATGGGTGACTGACTGCATTAGTTTCCTGTTGCTGCTGTAACAAATGACCTCAGATTTTAGTGGTGTAAACCAACGCCAATGGGTTATATTACAACTCTGGAGATTGGAAGTCCAAAATGGGTCTCCCGAGGCTAAAATCTAGGTGCTGGCAGCACTGCAGTCCTTCCTGGAGGCTCTGGGAGAGAATCTATTAATATCTCCTATCCTTTCCTCCTCCTAAAGCCTGCCTGCATTCTTGCTTGCTGCCCACTTCCATCCTTAAAGCCAGCAGTGGCTCGCTGGGTTTTTCTCATGATGCCGTCTCTCAGTTCCGACCCTTCTGCCCCTCTCTTCCGCATTTGAAGCACTTTTGTAATTACACTGGGCCCACCCGGATACTCCAGGATAATCTTGTTTTAAGGTAAGCTGATTAGCAACTTTAATTCTACCTGCAGTCTTAATTTCCCCTTCCCATGTAAAATAGTATAATTACATGGGGGTTAGGACACGGACATCTTGTGGGGGAGACATTATCCTGCTTAGCATGGTGACTATTTTGTACCAGGTGCTGAGCTAAGCAGGGGGGAATTAAGCCTGAACAACACATGCTCCCTGATCTCTATTCATTCATGGGAGGAGCACCCCACTTCCCATGCACCCGAGAATTCGGGGAGTCAAGAAAGGCTTCCAGGAGGAAGAAGTGTCAAAGCAGACAAGGGACAGATGAGCCGAAGCTAGTCAGGCAGAGAGTAGAGGTTTAAGGGGAAGAGAGTTCCAAGCAGAGGGGATAACCCACTCTGGACAGTCCCTGAAGAGAGAGTGTGGGGCGTGCAGGGGGCAGAAGGGGTTAGGAGGGCCAGGCAGCAAGCAGGTCAAATGAAGGACAGTGAGGTCGCTTTGCAAGACAGGGCAGAGCAGGGACTATTAAGGAGTCTGGACTTTGTCCCTAAGGCAAGGAGAAGCTATTTAAATGGGGGTGTAACGTGATCAGATTCATGGATCAGCGACATCTCCCAGGCTGCCCTGTGGAGATGGGATCAGAGGGAGCAGAAGGCTGAGTGGGTGTGCCAGAGACCTAGCACAGGGGGACACTCTGAGTTTAGGGAGGGCTTTGTAAAACAGAAGAAACCTGAGTAGTTTAAATGCTGGTGGGAAGGAACTAAAAGACGGGGACAGGCTAAATGCACAGGAAAGTAGTCAGGTGTTGTGGTGCAAGGCTGTCGTCCCAGCTACTTGAGAAGCTGAGAAGGGAGGGTCCCTTCAGGCCAGGAGTTCAAGACTAGCCTGGGCAACATAGTGAGACCCCTCCTCTAAAAAAAAAAAGAAAAAGATACAAGAAAAGTGGAAGGAAAATAGATCCCATGGGAGGAAAATAGACATGTGAGGTTCCAGAGAAGGCAGAAGAGGAGATCCCCAGAAGAAGGATTAGCACTTTCTTTAAAACATAAGGAAAAGAGGAACAGTAGGACACAGAATAGTATGTAGATGTAAGGGCAAAACTGAGGGAATCTTGATCTGTTGGTTTCCAAGTTATTTGTGACATAGGAGATGGGGTCACTGACTGCAAATGAGGGGCAGGTGCCAGGGTTAGGGGCATAGGGAGCGCAGAGAAGCATCTGGAGAACATGGGCGATAAAAAGCTGGCTAGAGATGTGCAGTCTCCTCCTTGGAAGCATCAAGGGTCCAGCAGAGGGTGGCAATTATGAAGTTACAATGGCCCCAACCGTGTGGTTACAGTCTGCACACCTGGAGGGGCCAGATCCCCTTCCCTGCCCTCCCCTCCCTCCTCC